>JAHKBH010002874.1:0-30468 GCA_019049505.1 Pachyrhynchus sulphureomaculatus
AATTATGTGTCTTTTTTAAATTCATACATATATTCTTTGGCCAGGTTATATAATAATAATAATAATCTATATCTATAATATATATAAAATGCAGCGTCTCTCTGTCTGTCTGTTTGTCCGTTAGTGCGCTTATCATTGGAGAACCACTTATCTGATTTACGTGCTTTTTTTAAACATTCATATGTTCTCTGGCCAGGTTATCTGTATATAATATATATATAAAATGCAACGTCTCTCTGTCTGTCTGTCTGTCTGTCTGTCCGTTAGTGCGTTACGTACTTTTTTTTTTAAAACATACATATGTTCTCTGGCCAGGTTATAGAATATATTTTATTGCGTTAGGTAACATAAAGAATAAGCAGTGACGATAATAGTGAATCAAGTTAGAAGAAAGGCTACCGTTAGCGTGTTCTCTTACAATATACTGCCTAAACCATTAAATATGGAACGATATCATGTTGCAAAGAATAAAATATATATATATATATATATATATATATATATATATATATATATATATACATATATATATATATATATATATATATATATATATATATATATATATATATATATATATATATATATATATATATATAAAATACAACGTCTCTCTGTCTGTCTGTCCGTTAGTGCGCTTATCACTTGAGAACCACTTATTCGATATACGTGTTTTTATAAATTTATACATATGATATGTTCTATATAATTCGATATAAGCCTAGATAATGGGAGATAAGGTAAGATAATGGGAGATAAGTATAAATAATGGGAGATAAGCAGAGATAAGTCTAGGTAATGTAAGTTATGGTGAGATAATGGGAGATAAGGAGAAATAATGAGAGATGAGCAGAGATAAGCGTAGATAATGGAAATTATGTAGAGATAATGGGAGATAAGGAGAAATAATGAGAGATAAGCAGAGATAAGTCTAAGTAATGGGAGTTATGGTGAGATAATGGGAGATAAGGAGAAATAATGGGAGATAAGGAAAAATATTGCAAGATAAGTCGAGATAAGCCTAGATAATGGGAGATAAGGTGAGATAATTGGGGATAAGTATAAATAATGGGAGATAAGGAGAAATAATGGGAAATAAGCAGAGATAAGTCTAGGTAATGGGAGTTATGGTGAGATAATGGGAGATAAGGAGAAATAATGGGAGATAAGGAAAAAAATGGGAGATAAGGAGAAATATTGCGAGATAAGTCGAGATAAACCTAGATAATGGAGATAAGGTGAGATAATGGGAGATAAGGAGAAATAATGGGAGATGAGCAGAGATAAGCTTAAATAATGGAAATTATGTAGAGATAATGGGAGATAAGGAGAAATAATAGGAGATAAGGGGAAATAAGGGCAGATATTTTATTACGTTAGGTAACATAAGGAATGAGCAGTGGCGATAGTAGTGAATCAAGTTCACGCGAGCGGAGCCGCGGGCACGGCTAGTGAGTAATATAAAATAACCGGACAAGTGCTAGTTGGACTTGCACAATTAATGTTCCGTACGTTGATAGCTTTTAAAATAATATAATAAACGATCAATGACTTCACAAACACTCCAAATGAGTTTTCAATTGTTAACATGGAGTCCAAGAGAAGTGTGGGAAGACCACAAAAGCGATGGCGAGACTACATACAGAGGATTGCAGGAACGAACTAGACACAAGTTGTAATGGATGGAAGGGTATCGAAGGTTTTGGAAGAGACCTACATTCAGGAGTGGATGAACACAGGCTAAGAAAACTAGGTGAAAAATTATGCTTATTTGACTACTTTCACTTCATCTTATATTTATCTATTCAGCAAAAATTAAACTTCCTACCTCCATTTGTTTCTTCTCCGACTCCTCCCCTTCTTCCGTCCACCAGTCATCTTCACCATCGTCCGATGGGAAAGTCGGAGCATTTACGGAATCTACGGAGGTAGGCGTGGTCGGATAGAGCAGAGACGAACTGCGAATACGTGATACCCGAGGCATGCTAAAAATAATAAATAAAGTTAGTTTAGAACTTAAATACTTGAAGACTTCGACTACATTTGGAAGAATATTTATGCCACGATTGATATCAAAAGCCAACATTTATTAGTTTATGTACAGCTTGTTTATTAACATAGGTGCACGAACGACGAACTTTCGGTGCTGGACGGTACCACAAGTCGAAGCGAATAATTGCAGCAACTTTACCATTAAATGTGGTTTTACACGGGACACTTATCGCGTCACTAAGTAACGACACGCCGCAACGGGAAGCCGTCGTCCCATTTAACACCACAGCTGCAGTAGGTCGCCCGTCTGAAAACTTTCCGGCTGTGGCAATCATTTTAAATGGGACCATGACTCTCAGCGGCAACGCGCCGCCACATAGTGACCGAACTGAGTGATCAATTGTGTAACAACACATCACCAGTACTTAACTAAAATTAAATATTTTTAGTAGAGATAAAAGCATAAGCATTTGTAAAAATTTAATAAAAAAGTTAAAACTTCAAATATTGGTTTTTGTAATTACCACGGGAAATTCAACAATTTTTATACTTTTCCAGATTACTACTCAGTATATATCACCACTGTACCAAACACTTTATTTTTGCGCTCGGCGCGCGTTTCTCTGACCATGTTAGCTTCATCAGGAGCGATGATTAACTAAAGCTAAACTACAAATCGACCCTATTTACGAGTATACTTAGCGAAAATAATGGCATGGGTGGAACCACTAGTGCCGGTTAAGTAACCAGCAGAGGAGACTATAAGGAATAGGCACTCTGTCGTAATTTAAACTACGTTTACATTTTATAATTTCCGTACTTTCATATGCGTTTAATCCCCCTATCAGATACATCTTTAATTAATCTTAGATTATCTAAAGTTACAGTAGGATCAGCTTCAAGAGCAAGGTCTAATGCGGAACTGTTATTTCTATATAAGACTGTTAATTCTCAGCTGGACTGTCCTGATCTCTTGGTTCAAATTGATTTTTTTGTTCTACCCAGCAATAAAAGGAGACATTGCACTTTTTCACAGTCTGTTCATAGACTCAACTATGCCTTACATTACCCCATCGCTCGGTTTCACAGTCACAATATGGCTAATGTTGATTTTTGTAATGTGTCACTTGGCGGCCTCAGGCGAATATCGTGGGATGACTCTTTGCGACAGCTATGACACTTGTGGATGCTTGTGCATTGTGTTTTGTGCCTTGGTCTCTTGTTTGTTATCTTTCGGTTATTGCTTTCTAAGCTTTCATTTATATTTACTCTAAGTTTTACTTCTTTACTTTTTGTTTAATTATGTTTTGTTTTTATTACCTTAGTTAGTATAAGTAATTTTTTGTCGTTGATTTTTTATTTGTCAATTTTTTATTATACGGGGTTTCCCGTAAATAAATAAATAAAATAAAATAAAAAATATTGGTAGAAAGCAGTGTAAGGACAGGATAATTGTTAGGCTTTTGGAGAACCTTGAACAGTTTTTAACTGTGTATCGAAAGTGGATTCTTCATAAATAAGAAACAACATTACTGTGAATCTTCAACTCTAAAAATTCGAATTTTTATATTTTTCAATACCGATTTTAATTTTCTTTCAGGGTTTATGTACTCTGACACTGACAATAAACCAGAGGCCTTAAATACTGAAGACCTTACAAGGCTGGTTTGAAAAGTCCGTGCAAAGTCCGAGAGATGGCACCACCGGCGCGTATCGAGGTCATGTTTAGTTAGTAGCATCTCTTGAATGAACGCACACCAAGTTTCAGCCATATTGGTCTATTTCTTTGTGTTTGGCATTCGTGTGAATCAAGGAAGTCGAGAGATTTTCAAGAAATGGACGAAAAAGAATTTCGTGTGGTGATTAAACATTACTTTATGAAAGGAAAAACGCCTCAGGAGACTAAAGGGAAGCTTGATAAACATTATGGTGACTCTGCACCTTCGATTAGAACAGTTTATAAGTGGTTTCAAAATTTTCGGACTGGCCATATGGGCACAAGTGACGCTGAACGTTCTGGACGGCCTGTGGAGGTTACGACTCCAGAAATCATTGATCAAATCCATGATATGGTGATGGATGACAGAAGAGTTAAGGTGCGTGAGATTGCTAGTGCTGTGGGCATCTCGACTGAACGGGTATATAATATTTTGCATAAACATTTGGACCTGAGAAAGCTATCCGCAAGATGGGTGCCGCGATTGCTCACGCTTGACCAAAAACGGAATCGTGTGAAGTGTTGCAAGGATGGTTTGCAGCTGTTTCCAGAAGAATCCGGAGGACTTTAAGGGTCGTTTCGTCACTGTGGATGAAACATGGATACATTACTATACTCCTGAGACCAAACAACAATCTAAACAATGGGTTACCAAGGGGGAATCTGCACCAAAAAAAGGCGAAGACCGTTCCTTCGCCGGAAAGGTTAAGGCGACTGTCTTTTGGGATTCGCAAGGGATAATCCTCATCGACTATCTGGAAAAAGGTAAAACTATTACAGGTGAATATTATTCATCGTTATTGGACCGTTTGAAAACCGAGCTGCAAGAAAAACGCCCGCGATTGGCCCACAAGAAAGTCCTTTTTCCATCACGATAACGCACCAGCACACACCTCAGCAGTTGTGGTCGCAAAATTAATGGAAATAGGATTCCAACTCGTTTCACATCCCCCTATTCTCCAGACTTGGCTCCCTCGGACTACTATTTGTTCCTCAATTTGAAGAAATGGCTGGCGGGACAAAGATTTTATTCAAACGAGGAGGTGATTGCAGACACTAATGGATATTTTGCAGACTTGGACAAATCCTATTATTCGGAAGGGATCAACAAACTAGAACATCGTTGGACGAAGTGTATAAGCCTAAAAGGAGACTGTGTCGAAAAATAAAAAAAGGTTTACCCCAAACACATAAGTAGTTTTTATTTTTGCACGGACTTTTCAAACCACCTCGTAGTGTGTAGGACTTGAAGAATGCCGACACAAGAAGGAAAAATGGGGAAAGTTAACGACAGTTGTATAGAGGTGAGAATTAAGGCAGGGGATGAAGCATCTGTCTGTATATCGAGGTCAGCAGTGTTTCCGTTAATATTGATTTTTTCATTTTACAGTTACTGCTAATCAGTTACTAGCAGTAGGAGTAGCATGTTTGCTTATGGCGATTGTATTTGTTTTACCTCACTCGTTATAAAAATGTTACAACCACATACTTTATTAGTTTAAGACTGGAATTAAAAAACGTTATCAATAAGGTCTTACATTCATTTCAAGTATTTTAAAGCAACCTAAAAAAAAGGCTAATTGGAGAGGAAGGATAATACTGGCAGAGAAATTTGGTCGGGTGTGGGGGTGGTATGTAGTCGATAACATGCGTGCCACCCTGGTTGTGTACATAGCTGTAGAATAACTCAACGCCGGTTTTACAAATAAAAATTAATGGCTCGGTTAGTTGACGCCATCCATATTTCTAGTTTGGTAGTTTAGTACGCTCTCAAATATAGATTTAAAATAACCGGTCAAGTGCAAGTTGAACTTGCGCAATTAGTGTTCCGTACGTTGATTGCTTTTAAAATAAAAAAAAAATTTGTCACAGAGGTTAAAATGATCAGTGACTTCATAAAATACACCCCAAATGAGTTTTCAACAAAGTTTGTTTCCAATCTTTACTGAAATCTGATGACCTTGAAATTTTTGTTTTTTTTTATATACCATATAAATTATTAAAGGTAATGCACTCGTGATAAATTTCGTTCAATCTACACCCCGTGGAGAATATTCCAGAATTTTTTCGAAATTTTTTGATAGGTACTTTTCGAGATAAGGCCCGGGACAGCGATTTTTCGCGAATTTTTAAAAATAATACAAAGAAAAGTGCGCGCAAGTATAATATTATATATATATTTTTTACTCGTGTTTTCATAAGCTTTCATTTGACACCACACTCGATGACCTAGTAAAAAAAATTTTTTTTCACTTACGACTTCACCCCCCAAAACTAACCCCTTAAGTCAAAATTTAATTCTCAAAACTACATGGCTCTGATGAGGCCATCAATTCCTATATTATTACCAAATTTCACCTTTCTATGTCAAATAGTTTCGGAGAAAATCGGGTGTGACAGACAGACAGACAGACAGACAGATACCGAAGTGATCTTATAAGTGTTCCGTACGGAACACTAAAAAGACAACAAAAAATGACTTTTTGAGAAAGTTAAGTTCAAAAAGTTTTAAAAAAGACCTAAAAAATAAAAATAGTCGCGACATATTTGGATTAAGTGTTAAATTAATCAAGTACATAAAGAATAATAATATTACCTCTTACTAAGAGAAAAAAAAAAAGAAAGAAATTAAAAAAAACATAGTGTGTCCTATCTCCAAAAAGGGAGATATAAATATCCCGGAGTATTATAGACCAGCATCCTTGTTGCCTATTGTTTCAAAAATAGTCGAGAAATGTATGTCGGTGTAGATGGTCGATTTCCTTGAACTAAACGGATGCTTCTCTCAAAGTCAGTATGAGTTTAGGAGAAATAAAAGTATTCTTTTGGGTATTTTGGATTTTGTTTCTCATATTATTAAATTATTTCACAGACTGCACACAGTCCTTCTACGTGTTCTAACCAACGCCTTTGACTGTGTTAACCACGGAACATAATACAAAAGCGCAATGGATACAACTTTTCTTACGAGAGCATGGCGCTTATTGAATTAAACTTAAGAGACAGAACCCAAACTGTAAGAGTCTCTAGGGTGTTGTCAACAGAGAGTGTGACCAATATTGGAGTTCCCCAAGGCTCAGTGCTGGGTTCAATACTTTTTTTGATTTAAATTAATGACTTGCCAGATATCAACAATGCAGCTAAGTATACGCTCTTTGCTGATAATACCACAGTGACATTCGCCTCAAATACAATTGAAGACTCCCTTGAAGCTCTCCCTTGGCGACACGAGAGAGGGCTAAACAGTCGTTTGATGTTAATAGACTGGCTTTGAATAGTGACGAAACCAAACGGGTTGCTTTTTCATCAAGAGAGGTGAGGAGTGGGTGAGATTTTTGGGGTGTATATTTGGATCCGAAGTTGCATTGAAACAAACATCTTTTTTCCGAAATTTTGCACATCGTGTAACTCAGCAAGTATTACGAAAGACCTATCACTTAATATTTCACTCTCATTCTGCTTTCAATAATATCGAAAGTCATGGAACAGGCTATCAATCAGCACCTTCTAAAATATCTTGAAGGATTCAACATTATTAGCGATCTTCTGACTTATGTAACACATGTTTGGAACAATGCAATTGAACACTTTAGAGAATCTCGAGCGGTTGCTCTGGACATATCCAAGGCATTCGACCGTGTTTTGGCACGATGGGCTGTTGGCTAAGCTACGTTCTTATGGTATGTCCGAAAAGTTCTGTTTGTGGCTCTCATGTTTCCTCAGAGAGCGTTCTTTACGAGTGGCAGTCAACGGATTTCTTTCTAACACCTTCACTATCAACGCCGGTGTACCTCAAGGCTCCATACTGTCTCCTACTCTTTTTCTCATTTACATTAACGATCTGCTGGAAAAGACCGAGAATTCCAATCTACAGCTTTGCAGATGACAGTACACTTATCTCTTCATTCACTTTGAACGCTCGGACATCGGCTACTCAGACGAATATCCGCAGACAGCAGGAAGTCATTCAACTTAACAAAGACCTGGAAGAAATTCTATCTTGGGGTGACGGTAACCAAGTGGAATTTAACGCTACAAAAACCCAGGCGGCAGTTTTTTCTAAAAAAGTTAACGTTGCTGAACCCGACATAGTTATGTCGGGGCACTCCATTCCTCTAACATCGTCACTCAATTTGTTGGGCGTTAATTTGGGAGCAAATATGTCCTGGCATGAACATGTTACAGGCATAGCAAGGAGAGCTTCTCAAAAGTTGGGAATATTATTTTGAACCAGAAAGCTTTACACTCCACAGCAACTGTTAATTCTTTACAAAGCTCAAATTCGACCAACTGTGGAATACTGATCCCATGTTTGGAGCTCCGCTCCCAAAAATACACTGCATTTGTTGATTATATTCAGAGAAGAGCTGTTCGTCTGATTGGAGACCCGGAACTGACCGTCGGCCTTGATTCGCTGGAACATCGAAGAATGGTTGGCGACTTGAGCCTATTCTACAAGTACTTTCATGGAAAGTGTTCGAAGGATGTGGGCCCGCTTAATTCCTCCCCAGAGCGGTGCATGTTAGAAGTACACGTCGCGCTAATTCTTCACATCCGTATGAGGTTCAGCTTGTTACTCCCCGTACAACACTTTTCAAGCAGTCTTTTATATGGAGAACATCATCCCTTTGGAATAATTTGTCCAGGACTGTGTTTCCCACCGAGTACAATCTACAG
Source organism: Pachyrhynchus sulphureomaculatus (assembly GCA_019049505.1). Classification (NCBI taxonomy): domain Eukaryota; kingdom Metazoa; phylum Arthropoda; class Insecta; order Coleoptera; family Curculionidae; genus Pachyrhynchus; species Pachyrhynchus sulphureomaculatus. The sequence goes on from JAHKBH010002874.1 coordinate 8,387, forward strand.
CGATTCAAGAACAACGTGAATCGCCTTCTCCGCACACGTGTCGCTCCTGTAGCGCTTTAGGGACTTCCCTGTAGCACGTGTGCTAGACCCATAAAAAAAAAAAAAAATTCCATTCTTATTTGGGGACACACAGGGGCTTATATCTCTTTATCTATCATTATTCAAGCCATTCTCCAAATATTTCTCCTTATCTCCCAGATCTCCAACTTTCCCATATTTTAAAGGCTTATATATTGCATTTTCTGTCATTTTTCCTCATTATTTCCAATTATTTCGCCTTATCTCCCATAATCTCGAATTCTCCCATAATACAGGGGCTTATATCTCTTTATCTATCATTATTCAAGCCATTCTCCAAATATTTCTCCTTATCTCCCAGGATCTCCAACTTTCCCATATTATAAAGGCTTATATATTGAATTTTCTGTCATTTTTTCCGCATTATCTCCAATTATTTCGCCTTATCTCCCATAATCTCGAATTCTTCTCCCCGTAATACAGGGGCTTATATCTCTTTTATCTATCATTATTCAAGCCATTTTCCAAATATTTCTCCTTATCTCCCAGGATCTCCAACTTTCCCATATTATAAAGGCTTATATATTGCATTTTCTGTCATTTTTCCTCATTATTTCCAATTATTTCGCCTTATCTCCCATAATCTCGAATTCCCTCCCGTAAATACAGGGGCTTATATCTCTTTATCTATCATTATTCAAGCCATTCTCCAAATATTTCTCCTTATCTCCCAGGATCTCCAACTTTCCCATATTTTTAAAGGCTTATATATTGCATTTTCTGTCATTTTTCCTCATGATCTCCAATTATTTCGCCTTATCTCCCATAATCTCGAATTCTCCCGTAATACAGGGGCTTATATCTCTTTACCTATCATTATTCAAGCCATTCTCCAAATTTCTCCTTATCCCAGGATCTCCAACTTTCCCATATTATAAAGTCTTATATATTGCATTTTCTGTCATTTTTCCTCATTATTTCCAATTATTTCGCCTTATCTCCCATAATCTCGAATTCTCCCGTAATACAGGGGCTTATATCTCTTTATCTATCATTATTCAAGCCATTCTCCAAATATTTCTCCTTATCTCCCGGGATCTCCAACTTTCCCATATTTTAAAGGCTTATATATTGCATTTTCTGACATTTTTCCGCATTATCTCCAATTATTTCGCCTTATCTCCCATAATCTCGAATTCTCCCGTAATACAGGGGCTTATATCTCTTTATCTATCATTATTCAAGCCATTCTCCAAATATTTCTCCTTATCTCTCAGGATCTCCAACTTTCCCATATTTTAAAGTCTTATATATTGCATTTTCTGTCATTTTTTTTCCACATTATCTCCAATTATTTCGCCTTATCTCCCATAATCTCGAATTCTCCCGTAATACAGGGGCTTATATCTCTTTATCTATCATTATTCAAGCCATTCTCCAAGTATTTCTCCTTATCTCCCGGGATCTCCAACTTTCCCATATTTTAAATGCTTATATATTGCATTTTCTGACATTTTTTCCGCATTATCTCCAATTATTTCGCCTTATCTCCCATAATCTCGAATTCTCCCGTAATACAGGGGCTTATATCTCTTTATCTATCATTATTCAAGCCATTCTCCAAATATTTCTCCTTATCTCCCGGGATCTCCAACTTTCCCATATTTTAAAGGCTTATATATTGCATTTTCTGACATTTTTCCGCATTATCTCCAATTATTTCGCCTTATCTCCCATAATCTCGAATTCTCCCGTAATACAGGGGCTTATATCTCTTTATCTATCATTATTCAAGCCATTCTCCAAATATTTCTCCTTATCTCCCAGGATCTCCAACTTTCCCATATTTTAAAGGCTTTTATATTGCATTTTCTGTCATTTTTCCATTCCTCATTATCTCCAATTATTTCGCCTTATCTCACATAATCTCGAATTCTCCCGTAATACAGGGGCTTATATCTCTTTATCTATCATTATTCAAGCCATTCTCCAAATATTTCTCCTTATCTCCCAGGATCTCCAACTTTCCCATATTATAAAGGCTTATATATTGCATTTTCTGTCATTTTTTTTTCCGCATTATCTCCAATTATTTCGCCTTATCTCCCATAATCTCGAATTCTCCCGTAAAACAGGGGCTTATATCTCTTTATCTATCATTATTCAAGCCATTCTCCAAATATTTCCCCTTATCTCCCGGGATCTCCATGGATGGACTTGGTTTCAGGGATGACTGCCGTCAGTCATTTGTATCGATCAGAATTTAACGGTTCCTTCACACTACAATCTTGAGAATTTCCGTTTCTTAAAGCAGTATTTTTTTATGGGTCTAGCACACATGCAGACATACCATAAGAGCGTAGCTTAGCCAACAGTCCGTCGTACCAAACACAGTCGAATGCCTTGGATATGTCGAGAGCAACCGCTCGAGATTCTCCAAAGTGTTCAATTGCGTTGTTCCAAACATGTGTTACATAAGTCAGAAGCCACACTGGTGATCGCTAATAATGTTGAATCCTTCAAGATATTGATAGCCTTTTCCATGACTTTCGATATTATTGAAAGCTGTGCGACTGATCGGTAGTTATTTGGCAAGGTCTTCTTGCCTTTTTTAGGTATCGGCTGAACTGTGGCACATTTCCAGTAGAAAGGAAATATTCCCTTTCTATGGGGTAGGATGAAAAGTCTACAGAAAACTGGGTGTTAGTTTCCCTCGCATAGTTTTTGAGAATATGCGGCATATTCGGTAAAGCTAGACTTACTGTTCTACCGTATCTTAAATATGCTAAATGTTCTTCACATCTTGTTTTAATTGTCCTTTTTGTCACAATCCTTGCAACTAATTTCATAAATTCCACTTTTCCCACAATTAGGGACTTTATCCTTGGGATTACCTAAAATATTCCTCAGATTGTCTGACCACTTATAAATTAAAGGAGGGTCATTCAATCATCGGTCCTGGTTAGCGGAACACGCGCGTCAAGTGCAAAAATAAAGTGTTTTGTATAGTGGTGATATATACTGAGTAAAGTCATTGCGCCAAAGATTCCAAATTCCTAACATACTCTTCTAAATGTCCAACTGCAACTCTTTTGTAATTTTAATCGTAGAACAAATGTCCTTGTTGATATTATCAAGAACATTATATTTTTTTATTAAAAAAGAACAGGATTTGGTAACAGATAAAACATTCTTTTGCGCTATTCAAGTTATCGTTATAGTTATGAAAACTTAATAGGATAAACGATCAAATCAATATTCTTAACATACCAGACGATACTTACATTTTGGAATTACAGTTGACAATATGCCGAACTTTAGGCACATCTGGACGATACATTAGTGACAATTTTCTAACCCAATCTTTTTTCTTAAGTAGGACATCGTGAGAACTTAATTTAAGCAATCGTCTTTCAGCAAGTTCTAAACAGGTGTCGCTAGGATGTTCTAATACTTTTAATCTAAAATTTATAAAAAAAAAGTTTAACGCTTACTTAATACGTAGTGGGTACAGGGTGAGTCAACGACAGAGTAAAGTTCATTATCTAATTTGTTTCGGGAATAAAGAAAAAATGTTAAATACAATAGTTTTAGGGAATGTTAAGGTGCACAGTTTAAAATTATTTCTGAGTATAACAGGGTACTTCAAAACATTGTGGCCGATATAACATATTATGTTTTTTTTTAAATGGAGCATTCTATTTTTTAATTTATTTTTAAATTCTGCGTAAAATTTTATAACTTTTTTATTAATAATGTTACATACTTAAACCTAGTAGTTTTTCTAATATTTCAATTTTTTTTTAAAAAATGCTAGTTTCCCCGTTTTTGTAAAAAATTGCCAGTAGCGCCATTGTTTCTGAAGGTGGTACGAGCATTGTATGGAGATGAAAAAATAGATATATGTAAAGAAATTTCAATTCGATGCTACAGGGTGTTCAAAATAAATGTATGCATTTCGACTATTTTAAATTGAAAAATATCAAATTTTTTAAATGGCACACCCGTATATTATTATTTTTTCTGATAGATTTTACAAAACCCTCCAACTTTTATTAAGTATGTCATATACCTATTTCTAATAGTTTTCGATTTATTTTGAATTTTTTCAATTTTTACCCTTGTTTTTAATACACTTACACATGTCTATTAAGCAAGTAAAAATAGTTTTAATTTGTTGTAGTAATTGACATATAAAGATACAGTTATAGATTTTCCTAAAAATGAATTAATTGATATGGTTTATATACTGGGCGAGGCGGGAAAAAAATTCTCTTTTGGCAGTAAGGTTTTATGGAGCGAAGTACCCTAATAGACGTATACCACCTAGACAATCTTTTCAGTGCCTAATGGAACGGTTTGATGGTATTGTAGCGTTGAGTATACGAAACGGAAAGTAGTAAACCAGAATGCTACCGGTGAGAAAAAGAAATGGAGATTTTACTTCATGTGAAGATAATTCCCAGGTCGGCAGCCGTCCACTAGCTGACTTCTCTGACACGGCTAATCACACCACAAGAAAATACAAGTATCATCCCTTTCATATGGAACTATACCAAGAACTTCAAGATTGTGATTTTGAACGACGAGTAAACTTTTGTACCACCATCAAGGGAGCAATAGAGGCCGATCCAAATTTTTTTATACAAAATAATGTTTTCTGATGAAGCTACTTTTCGCAGTAATGGAGCAGTTAGTAGCCATAACATGCATTATTATTCAACAGTTAATCCATTTTGGGTCCGGGAAGTTCAAAACCAAAACCATTGGTCGCTTAACGTACGGTGTGGAATATTAAATTTTCGAATTATTGGTCCATATTTTTTCCGCGAACCGCTTAACGGGCCTAGATATCTAAATTTTTTGCAAAACGAATTAGCCCAGCTTCTTGAAGAAGTTGATAACTTTGAAAGGGAACAAATGTATATTCAACAAGATATCCTTTATACGGATTTCAGCAAGGCCTTTGACATAGTCAACCACAATATCCTGATAGGGAAGTTAAGAGGTTATGGGTTTTGTGGATCACTACTGAATTGGTTGACCTTCTACTTTACATACAGGAAACAGTTTGTTAAAGTAAAGGGCTTTGTGTCGAGTGAGGTATCTGTTGCATCGGGTGTGCCGCAGGGTAGCCACCTGGGCCCGTTGCTGTTTAATATATTTATTAACGACCTACGAAGGGATGATTCTATTTCAAGGCCCTTGTTTTTTGCAGATGACTTGAAATTGTCTATGGCAATTCATTCTGTTGACGCTGCTATGAGACTGCAGGGAGAGACTTGGACATGGTGAGTGAGTGGTGCAGGAGAAACAAAATGAAACTAAATATTAAAAAATGTAAGATTATGTCGTTCTTTCGAGTGAAAGTTCCGCTTTTGTATGACTACAGTATTAATAATTGTCTTCTCGAAAGAGTCTCCTCATTGTGTGACTTGGGTATTTATTTGGACACTAAGCTGGATTTTCATATTCATTATGACTTTATTACTAACAAATGTATTAAACTCCTTGGCTTCGTCTGTAGGAATACTAGGGATTTCCGGACCGTAGATAGCGTGAATATTTTGTACAAGGTCTTGGTGAGATCTTCTTTGGAGTATCTGTCATGTGTGTGGTCGCCATCGTATGCTGTGCATATTGAGGGTGTTGAAAGGGTACAGAGGAAGTATGCTAGATATGTCTCTTGCAAATTTAAGTGGAACATCACTGCCTATGGGGACCAGCTACGAAGACTTCAGCTGCAATCACTTTCAAGACGTAGGAAAATTGCTGATATATGTTTCTTATTTCGACTTGTAAATGGTCATATAGAGTGCTCTGATCTCTTGGGTCTGATAAATTCCACCAAGATCAACAAGGGACCATGTACTCTTTGCCCCGAGGTACCACAGATGTAACTAGGGCCTATTCTCGCCGATCACTAGAATCACTAATGGTGCCAGTGAAGCGGATTTTTTTAATCTCTCTTTAAAACGTTTAAAAGAAAAACTGTTGACAGTCCACTGAGTTTTTGAAATGATAATTGCTAGTGTTGTTATTGTATTGTTATAACTTACTATATTATTGAAATTTTTCTGTAAATACTATGTACAAAATGGGTCTGCCCGTAAATAAAAAAAATAAAATAAATAAATAAGATAGAGCTCCTGCTTATTACCACCGGGAAGTTCGGAAATTTTTAAACGATCGTTGTACACAAAAATAGACGCCCTTTATGCTAAGGAAAGTGAAGGAAAATATAGTAAAACGACTAAACATGTGTATTCAAGTAGACGGGCATATTTTTGAACATTTACTAAGTCATAATTAATCATTAGATAAGTTAAACTATATTAAAACTATTATTAACTATTTGTTTATGTTTTCACAATAGCACAAAGTGTATTAAAAATAACCAGTCAAGTGCAAGTTGAACTTGCACAATTAGTGTTCCATATGTTGATTGCTTTTAAAATAAAAAATGTGATTACGGTGGTATAAAATGATCAGTAATTTCACAAAACACACCCCAAATGAGTTTCCAACAAAGTTTGTTTCCAATCTTTACTGAAAATTGATGACCTTGAAATTTTTGCTTTTTTTACATACCAGATAAATTATTAAAGGTAATGCACTCGTGATAATTTTCGTTCAATCTACACCTCGTGGAGAATATTCCAGAATTTTTTTTCAAAATTTTTTGATAAATACTTTTCGAAATAAGGCGTGTGGACAGCGATTTCTCGCGATTTTTTAAAAATAATACAAAGAAAGTGCGCGCAAGTATTACATTGTATATATATTTTTTACTTGTGTTTTCACAAGCTTTCATTTGACACCGCACTCGATTACCTATAAAAAAATTTTTTTTTTTTTCACTTCCGATTTCACCCACCAAAAACTAACCCCTTAAGTCAAAATTTAACTTTCAAACCTACATGGCTCTGATGAGACCATCAATTCCTATATTATTACCAAATTTCAACTTTCTATGACAATAGTTTCGGAGAAAATCGAGTGTGACAGACGGACAGACAGATAGACAGACAGACGGACAGACATCGAAGTGATCTTATAAGTGTTCCGTACGGAACACTAACAAGGGTAAAATTGAAAAATTCAAAATAAATCGAAAACTATTAGAAATAGTATATGACATACTTAATAAAAGTTTGAGGGTTTTGTAAAATCTATCAGAAATATAATAATATATAGGGTGTTGCCATTTAAAAAATTTGAGATTTTTTCAATTTAAAATAGTCGAAATGCATAAATTTATTTTGAACACCCTGTAGCATCTAACTCGAAGTTCTTAACATATATCATTTTTCATCTCTATAGAACGCTCGTACCAATTATGAGTATTCCACCTTCAGAAACAATGGCGCTACTGGCAATTTTTTACAAAACTGAAAACTAGTATTTTTTAAAAAAATTGAAATATTAGAAAAACTAGTAGGTTTAGGTGAAATGTTTATCCTCACACAACCTTTTTCCTACAAGTTTTTTTTAAACACATCCACATTTTTTTACAATTATTTTTATTTCTATCGATATTACTTTCGAAATATTTATTCTTTTTGTTTTTTAATACCATGTTTCTTTTCAACTTTATAACCATTCCATAGTGATTCTCTATTTCTAGCATTAGAATAATTTTGATATAATTTATATGCCCTATTTCTGCCATTTGCCCTCTTTTTTACCTCTTTATCATACCAAGGGAATATAATTTTTAATCCTAGTTTCTCTAATAGGATTATAACTATTAACTATATAGTTAGATTTTTTCCTCAGATCCTCAAATATAACAACATCTACTTTGGAACTGCTAGTATTCCAATTACACTATAAAAGCTTTAAATTAATTTCATAATATGCTTGTGTATTTTATCATTTTTAGTATTACAATAATTTTCTCTATTATACCGCAATCTAAAGGCTGCTATACATGCTCCGGTATACCTGCACAGGCAACCTGTGCAAGTATACCTCAATAGGTTTACCTGCACAGGTTAGGCCCCACACACGCAATGGTGAAAACTGTGCAGTTCTGGTTTAAAATTATGCCGGAGACGCGGGAGAGTGGACTACTAGCCTTTATAGCTCTTCATATAATAAATAATATAAACCACCAAAATATAAACGTTTTATGCAAACCTGCTCTTTTAAAAACCTCACTGAATAAAAAACCGGTCAAGTGCAAGTTGAACTTGCACAATTAGTGTTCCGTACATTGTTTTTAAAATAAAAATTTTTGTTAGGGTGGTATAAAATGATCAGTGACTTCACAAAACACACCCCAAATGAGTTTTCAACAAAGTTTTGTTTCCAATCTTTACTGAAAACTGATAACCTTGAAATTTAGTTTTTTTTTATATACCAAATAAATTATTAAAGGTAATGCACTCGTGATAATTTTCGTTCAATCTATACCCCGTGGAGAATATTCCAGAATTTTTTCAAAATTTCTTGATCAGTACTTTTTGAGATAAGGTAGGGGACAGCCATTTTTTAAAAGTAATACGAAGAAAAGTGTGCGCAAGTATTACATTATATATATATATATATATATATATATATATATATATATATTTTACTCGTGTTTTCACAAGCTTTCATTTGACACCACACTCGATGACCTAGTAAAAAAAATTTTTTTTCACTTCCGATTTCACCCCTCAAAAAGACCTTATGTCAAAATTTATGTTACGGTGGTATAAAATGATCAGTGACTTCACAAAACACACCCCAAATGAGTTTTCAACAAAGTTTGTTTCCAATCTTTACTGAAATCTGATGACCTTGAAATTTTTGTTTTTTTTATATACCATACAAACTATTAAAGGTAATGCACTCGTGATAATTTTCGTTCAATCTACACCCCGTGGAGAATATTCCAGAATTTTTTCGAAATTTTTTGATAAGTACTTTTCGAGATAAGGCCCGGACAGCGATTTTTCGCGAATTTTTAAAAATAACACAAAGAAAAGTGCGCGCACGTACAATATTATATATAAATTTTTTACTCGTGTTATCACAAGCTTTCATTAGACACCACACTCGATGACCTAGTAAAAAAATTTTTTTTTCACTTCTGACTTCACCCCCCAAAACTAACCCCTTAAGTCAAAATTTAATTCTCAAAACTACATGGCTCTGATGAGGCCATCAATTCCTATATTATTATCAAATTTCACCTTTCTATGTCAAATAGTTTCGGAGAAAATCGGGTGTGACAGACAGACAGACAGACACCCAAGTGATCTTATAAGTGTTCCGTACGGAACACTAAAAAAAGGATAAATATCATTGCGCATTCTTCTGCGCAACTCTGGCACAGGTAAAAATATGTTTTTCCATATTTACTCCGGTTGCCTGTACAGTTCAAGAAACCTGTACGGGTTTTACAATACACTCTCTGGTTTACCTGCGCAGGTCTACCTGTGCAGGCAAACCTGTCAGGTAAACCGGAGCGTGTATAGCAGCCATAATACCTATCACTGAGTGGTCTGTGATTTCTGGTGTATGAAATACCTGTGTTTTTACATTATAATTTGTTAACACATAATCTATAAGAGTACTACTATTACCAGGTGTACAAGTATGAAATGCGGTTTTTTTTTCTAAAAAATCATGTTAAAATTCGGAAGAATGAAAAAAAGTGCTTTATTCAAAGTATGCTCCATCGCTTGTTATACATTTTTCCCATCTTTCGTGCAATTTGTGAATACCACGCCAGTAAAAATCTTCCCCTGCTGCGAACCATTCATCGAGCCATTTTTTTTCACATCTTCGTACGAACCAAAGCGCAGCTCAGCAAGTGCGTGACCCATCTATGCAAACAAGTGGTAATTGGAAGGAGCTAAGTCTGGTGAGTAAGCCGCATGGGGTAGAACTTCCCAGCTGAGTGCTTCCAACGTATCGCGAACTGGTTTTGCCGTATGTGATGGCGTATGAGTATTAACCGTTTCCTCAGGTTTTAACAACTCAATAATAGACCACGCTCCTCCGGTCCCACCAAACACACAGCATCGTCTTTCTGCCAAAGCGATTCGATCTCGCGGTCGATGTGGATGGTGCGCCTGAGTCTACTCATGATTTTTGGCGCTTAGGATCAAAATAAATCAACTTTTCATCCCCTGTAACTATACGATGCAAAAACGACTTCCTTTTGTACCGAGCGAGCAAAATGTCACACTTGTTTTGTGCTTTTCCATTTGCCTGTCGTTCAACTCATGTGGTACCCATCTACCGGTCTTCTGAATCTTTTCCATCTCTCGTAGCCGATTGGAAAAAGCTTGTCGACTAACGCTCAAATGCTCGGCGAGTTGTTTTTGTGTTTGCGAATCATCTTCGTGCAACAATGCTTGCAATTCCACATCTTCGTATTTTTTTGGCGGTTTTTCACGTTCCTTGTCTGCAACATCGAAGTCACCACTTTTGAAATGCCGAAACCATCGTTCACACGTATCTTGCGATGGAGCATGTTCATCATAAGCTTCTCGAAGTAATCGGTATTCCACAGCAGTTTTCTTCAAATGAAAACAAAAAATTAATGCTGTTGGCGAATGCTCTTTGTTCGGTATAAATTCCGACATATTGAACACAACAACACAACACTATGCACACATTTTTCCAATTTATCACTGGTGCGCGTCTGACACTTGTTGATAACACAAGAAAATGGCGCAGTGTCAAATCTTTATAGCACAAACTGCATTGGTGCACCATCTATTGACTGAAATCCGCATTTTATACTTGTACACCTGGTATAACTCTATTTTGGAACTATTAGTATTCTGATTACACTATAAAAGCTTTAAATTAATTTCATAATATGCTTGTGTATTTATCATTTTTAGAATCACAATAATTTTCTCTATTATTCCCCAATCTAATACCTATCACTGAGTGGTCTATGATTTTTTGGTGTATGAAATACCCATGTTTTTACATTATAATTTGTTAACACATAATCTAAAAGAGTACTACTATTAATATTGCAGTACATTCATTTTCATTTACTATACAATTCCCAGAACTGCCATAGTTCTTAAAATCTGTGCGAGGGAACTAACACCAGTTTTCTGTAGACTTTTCAACCTATCCTACAGAAAGAGAATATTTCCTTCCTGCTGGAAATGCGCTACAGTTCAGCCGATACCTAAAAAAGGCAAGAAGACCTTGCCAAATAACTACCGACCAATCGCACTGCTTTCAATAATATCGAAACTCATGGAAAAGGCTATCAATCAGCATCTTCTAAAATATCTTGAAGGATTCAACATTATTAGCGATCACCAATATGGCTTTCGTAAATATAGATCAACAGGAGATCTTCTGACTTATGTAACACATGTTTGGAACAATGCAATTGAACACTTTGGAGAATCTCGAGCGGTTGCTCTGGACATATCCAAGGCATTCGACCGTGTTTGGCACGATGGGCTGTTGGCTAAGCTACGTTCTTATGGTATGTCGGAAAAGTTCTGTTTGTGGCTCTCATGTTTCCTCAGAGAGTGTTCTTTACGAGTGGCAGTCGACGGATTTCTTTCTAACACCTTCACTATCAACGCCGGTGTGCCTCAAGGCTCCATACTGTTTCCTACTCTTGTTCTCATTTACATTAACGATCTGCTGGAAAAGACCGAGAATCCAATCTACAGCTTTGCAGATGACAGTACACTTATCTCTTCATTCACTTTGAACGCTCGGACATCGGCTACTCAGACGAATATCCGCAGACAGCAGGAAGTCGTTCAACTTAACAAAGACCTGGAAGAAATTCTATCTGGGGTGACAGTAACCAAGTGGAATTTAACGCTACAAAAACCCAGGCGGCAGTTTTTTCTAAAAAAGTTAACGTTGCTGAACCCGACATAGTTATGTCGGGGCACTCCATTCCTCTAACATCGTCACTCAATTTGTTGGGCGTTAATTTGGGAGCAAATATATCCTGGCATGAACATGTTGCAGGCATAGCAAGGAGAGCTTCTCAAAAGTTGGGAATATTATTTCGAACCAGAAAGCTTTACACTCCACAACTGTTAATTCTTTACAAAGCTCAAATTCGACCAACTATGGAATACTGCTCCCATGTTTGGAGCTCCGCTCCCAAACATACACTGCATTTGTTGGATTCTATTCAGAGAAGAGCTGTTCGTCTGATTGGAGACCCGGAACTGACCGTCGGCCTTGATTCGCTGGAACATCGAAGAACTGTTGGCGACTTGAGCCTCTTCTACAAGTACTTTCATGGAAAGTGTTCGAAGGATGTGGCCTGCTTAATTCCTCCCAGAGCGGTGCATGTTAGAAGTACACGTCGCGCTAATTCTTCACATCCGTATGAGGTTCAGCTTGTTACTCCCCGTACAACACTTTTCAAGCAGTCTTTTATATGGAGAACATCATCCCTTTGGAATAATTTGCCCAGGACTGTGTTTCCCACCGAGTACAATCTACAGCGATTCAAGAACAACGTGAATCGCCTTTCTCCGCACACGTGTCGCTCCTGTAGCGCTTTAGGGGCTTCCCTGTAGCACGTGTGCTAGACCCATAAATAAAAAAAAAAAATAAAATACAATTCCCATTGCTTCCATAAGATATTTTAATTTTTTACAATAAATTTAACTGTATCATGATAATTAATATTAAAGTCACCAATCAAAACACATCTTTGTCCTACAGATATATTATCATATATTATTTTCCTCAAAAACCTCGTATAAATGAAGCCAAACTACGATCAGGTGAACGATACAATCCACCAACTTTCCACAGTACACTTTCAATCTTAACTGTTACAAATTGGCACCATATACTACCATTAAAAAACATATTTATTTCCACACTCAAACTGAATATCATTTCTTATATATACCAGCACACCACCTGTGTAACGAGTACTTGAATCACAGCGTACAATATTATATCCTGGTATATAGAGTTCCACCTCTCTAACTTCCAATGAGTTTGAATAATGTAAACTTTGTAATTTTTAGAAATCGAATTCTTAAAGTAAGAATCATAAAATCTTCAAGAAAACTTAAAGTACATACGCCTCTAGTAGAAATTTTTAAAGACCAATTACAGACATTAAGTTGTCGAAAAAGTATTGAGCCGTTAAGGTCAAAATTGAGACAATTGTTTTTTTTTTTTCGCCGATTCCCACCTCACTTTACTGAAGGACGTCAAAAAAATATAATCGAATTCTTTGACTATCTTTTTCCAGAGTTATAATCAAACAGCTGCTTGAAAGGAGGCAAAATATCTGGAGAATAATGGTCGAGTTGTATTTTGTAGGTAAATAAATAAACATTCTGTTAAGGCAAAAAAGATATCGAATTTAATTTGTACATTTAATAAACTGTCGACTCACTTTTTTACATCTTCGTTAGTAATTTCTGTAATATGTGAATATCCTGAGGTATGACTATATACAGCGACTTCTATCATCACATCTGTCACCTGTTGAATGGTAAACCTTTGACGTTGCTGCATATTCCTTTTCATTACTTTTGTCTTTTTTATCCAATTTGGTTGTTCAAAATTGCTGGGAATGCATATCTGTAACAATGTATTATTATAATTTTACGTAATACAGTATAACCCCGATTGACCAAGTCGCGGTTATCCGAGCTCCGGATTAACCGAGCCAATCTAAGAACCTGATTATCCGAGGTACGCGCGTCTATGCTGCGTATTAACCGAGCTTCTAAAAATATATATGTACATATTTCCATTTAAAACCGTCGCATAGTGGGGAAAAACGAAAAAATCGTGTTTCAAAATTGTCTAGAGCCTTCAATTTTGGTTCGATTTGGACGATTTTTTTTTAAATTGAAGCTTATTAAATTCCGAACAAAGTTGTCGGAGCCGATTTTTCAATTAAACTTTTGTTTCAAAATGGCGGACGTTGGTTTCTGATTATATAGCGACTGAGACACAGAAAACGCTTACAGTTTCAAACCAAGTTGTGCCACTGTTTAGCAATAGCAGCCACTTTTTTGCTACAACAGCAAACAATGTGGCTAGTGCATTTTAACAAAACGTTTTAGCTGTTGTAGCCATTTTCTAGCTGTGTGAACTGTCCTTTTCTGCGTGTATCGCTGTTTTTGGTATCTGCTAGAAAATTGTCTACGATACTTAAAATTTACAGCAGCAATATTCTAGCAATAACTGCATGAAAATTTAAATCCCGCAACTAAACTTGAATAACTTGAATGATCTGACTGCCACAGTCTAAATGCCACAGAAAAACTTTCTTGCTCAATTGTTAAAACATATTTATAATTAACAACCTTAAAGAAATTATTTATGCAAATGTTATGGATATAAAATAATAATGGTACGTTTATTCATATTTAAGCTTCAATTTAAAAAAAAAATCGTCCAAATCGAACCAAAATTGAAGGCTCTAGACAATTTTGAAACACGATTTTTCGTTTTTTTCCCCACTGTGCGTCGGGGCCTTCGGAGAATCCCCCTGGACCGTGTGAGGGGTTGCTCTATTTATTTTTTTTTTGGACTCTTTCAGCATGTACATTTGCGTGAATGCAGTGCGTTATAGCGTTTACTACGGAGAAGTACGAATATACTCACATAATTTATTTGGTTGGAGTTCTGGTAGTTAAGTGTAATTAATATGAACTGCTTTGTTTGAATTTTTGTTTATCGTATTATAAAGGAGCAAAACAAGCGTAAAAAATCGTCGTTCCTATTGAAGAAAAATTAAAAGCCATCAGAAGAATTGAAGCAGGAGAGACAATTAAAGTTGTTGCACAAGATTATGGAGTAGGTGAGGTAACAGTTGGAGATTGGAAAAGAAACCGCACAAAAATAGAAGAGTGGTGTATAAATCAAGCCTCCTCGTCCTCAGGAAGAAAATCAACGAAAACCGGCTATTAAAGTTAACGAAGCATTATTAATGTGGTTTAACCAACGGAGTTCAAAAGGTCCAATTTTACAACAGAAAGCAATAATGATTAGTAGGCAATTCCCAGAGATAGATCAGTTTACCGCCAGTTCTGGATGGCTTGACCGCTGGAAAAAAGGGTACGGTGTACGACAACTGACTGTATGTGGTGAAAAGTTTCTGCTGATGTGTCATCAATTGAGAAATTTAAGCAGAACTTTAAAAAGCAAATCGAAGATTGTGGATACACATGTGAACAAATTTACAACTGTGACGAAACTGGTCTGAATTATAAAATGGTTCCATCAAAAACATTGGCATCTTGACAGGAAAAATCAGCTCCTGGGCACAAACGAAGTAAGGAAAGATTAACTATAATGGTATGTTCCAATGCATCTGGCAAGCACAAAATCCCACTGATGGAGATTGGCAAGTCTGTACGTCCAAGAGCTTTAAAAGACATCTCACCCAAAGCCCTACCAGCCTATTACAAAAGTCAGAAGAGCGCATGGATGGATGCGACCTTATTTACTAACTGGTTTGAAGAAGAATTCTATATTCCTATTAAAGCAATTTTGTTAATGGATAATGCCCCCTCTTACCCTGGAGAAGGACTTCATGTGGGCGAAATTGTTGTCAAATTTTTTCCTCCAAATGTAACCAGCATAATGCAACCAATGGATCAAGGCATCCTCGAAAACATTAAAAAAATTATAGGCGTTTATATGTTAAACATCTGTTAGAATACAAAGAAAAGGAGGATATTATCAATGGGATGAGAAAGGTTACACTGAAAAATGTTATTTACTGGGTAAGTCAAGCTTGGGATTCTGTGCGTACTATCACTATTCAAAAATCTTGGCCAAAAGTTATTGATTTTGAGGACTATAAGGACAGTGAAGATGATACTCCATTAAATGAATTAGCTTTGAAATTGAGAAGCCATGGAGAAATGTCCTGTTCAAATTTTGACAGTGAGATAGAAGAAAAAGAAAAAAGTTTATTTGAATTAATGCAAAAATTAAAAGGTTGTGAAAATGTGACAAGAGAAGATGTTGTTGAATGGATTACAGCAGATGATTTAAATGAAGAAATGAGTATTGAAGAAATAACGAATGCCTTTCAGGAAACCGAAAAATCAGATGACGATGACGAAGCGGCGGTGGATGAACAGTCTCCCACTAAGATCTCTCATCAAGAAGGTTTTGCTTCTTTGGAAAAAGCTTTGAGGTATATCGAACAACAACCAGAGGCAACCCCAACGGATTTGCTTCTTCTTAATAGATGGAGAAACACTGCAGCGAGAAAAAGAAGATGCAATATGAAACAGAAGCGCATAGATACCTATTTCACTGTTTTATAATGTATGTACCTATTTATATTTAAAAACGTTAATACATCGGTTTAAAGTATTGGTGTTTATTTTTTGAATGAATAAAAAACAAATCCGGATTATCCGAGTTTTCAGTTATCCGAGGAGGGTGCCCCAGACGTTACCTCGGATAACCGGGGTTCTACTGAATATATAAAAAAAATTGTACCTATTTTTTAGGGTTTAATTAATTTTTACAATTGCGATTGCTTTTTGGTATTTTGCTGTCTATTCTTGAACTTAAATTTGGAACAATAAGTTCAGGAATTTCCTAGACTTACCACTTCCTGTCCAGGATAGTAAATGTCAAAAGAGATTCTGTTCCTTTTCGATAACCAGTAGTCATCCATATCGCTGTTAATACTGGTTAAAAGCTCAACTACTGATCCATCTTTGGACTGCATAGTGATCATTTGATCAATACTCTACAAAAAGTTTAAGATAAGCATTTTTTATAACTTAAGGTCATAAATTTGAAGGAAATATAAACTTTGCTCAAATGGTCATCAAAATCTCTTGGTCAAATTTGTTAATTCAATTGGTTAAGTTAAAATGCACAAATATTTTCTTACAAAGAGCAATTAGTCTTGTTTTTAGTGTTCCGTACGGAACACTTATAAGATCACTTCGGTGTCTGTCTGTCTGTCTGTCACACCCGATTTTCTCCGAAACTATTTGACATAGAAAGGTGAAATTTGGTAATAATATAGGAATTGATGGCCTCATCAGAGCCATATAGTTTTGAGAATTAAATTTTGACTTAAGGGGTTAGTTTTGGGGGGTGAAGTCGGAAGTGAAAAAATAATTTTTTTACTAGGTCATCGAGTGTGGTGTCAAATGAAAGCTTGTGAAAACACGAGTAAAAAATATATATATAATATTATATTTGCGCGCACTTTTCTTTGTATTATTTTTAAAAATTCGCGAAAAATCGCTGTCCCGGGCATTATCTCGAAAAATACTTATCAAAAAATTTTGAAAAAATTCTGGAATATTCTCCACGGGGTGTAGATTGAACGAAAATTATCACGAGTGCATTACCTTTAATAATTTATATGGTATATAAAAAAAAACAAAAATTTCAAGGTCATCAGATTTCAGTAAAGATTGGAAACAAACTTTGTTGAAAACTCATTTGGGGTGTATTTTGTGAAGTCACTGATCATTTTATATCTCTGTAACAAAATTTTTTTATTTTAATAGCAATCAACGTACGGAACACTAATTGCGCAAGTTTAACTTGCATTTGACCGTTTTTTTTTATATTCTAAGTCGAGGTAAAATTTTTGGTAGGGCAGATTTCTAGATTGACAATATTCTTATACATTTGTTATTGGTACAAACTGGTTAAAATTTGATTGTCAGTAAATGTGGTTATGTAAAAATTATTTTTTTTTATCATTCACCCCCTTATCTAAGTAGGGATTATACATTTTTCATATCCCGAGGGTATTGGCGGGGGTGTCGTAATAGCCGTCAACGTTGTCTGAGTGCCAAAACACACATTTTTATATTTCATGGCACCTTTTAGATAACGCAGTAGTGCTGCCACGGACGTTATTGCATTTCTGCAAACAACTACTACCTATATGCGTGGCCAGGCCAAATATAGTTACATAAATAAGTATACCGACCTGCCGGTATTGGAACCTGAGACCTTCTGCACCGCAAGCAAGTACTACCCACGGGCTGCCACATATATACCAGGTGTACAAGTATGAAATGCGGATTTTTTTCTAAAAAAAACATGTTAAATTCGGAAGAATGATAAAAAGTGCTTTATTCAAAGTATGCTCCATCGCTTGTTAAACATTTTTTCCATCTTTCGAGCAATTGCTACGAACCATTCATCGAGCCATTTTTTCACATCTTCGTACGAACCAAAGCGCTACTCAGCAAGTGCGTGACCCATCGATGCAAACAAATGGTAATCGGAAGGGGCCAAGTCTGGTGAGTAAGCCACATGGGGTAGAACTTCCCAGCTGAGCGATTCCAACGTGTCGCGAACTGGTTTTGTATGTAATGGAGCACTATCATGAAGAAAAATGATTTTGTGTTGCCTCTTTCGGTATTCTGGCCTTTTTTCAAGCAGCAAACGGTTCAAATCGGTCAATTGTTGTTGGTAACGTTTAGTATTAACTGTTTCCGCAGGGTTTAACAGCTCATAATAGACCACGCCCCTCTGGTCCCACCAAACACAGAGCATCGTCTTTCTGCCAAAACGATTTCGTCGTGCGGTCGATGTGGATGGTGCGCCTGGGTCTACCCCAGATTCTCAAAATAAATCCACTGTTCATCCCCTGTAACTATACGATGCAAAAACGACTTCCTTTTGTACCGAGCGGGCAAAATGTCACACGTGTTTTTGCGCTTTTCCATTTGCCTGTCGTTCAACTCATGTACCCATCTACCGGTCTTCTGAATTTTTCCCATCTCTCATAGCCGATTGGAAACAGCTTGTTGACTAACGTTCAATTGCTCGGAGAGTTTTTTTTGTGTTTGCGAATCATCTTCGTCCAACAATGCTTTCAATTCCACATCTTCCTATTTTTTTGGCGATTTTCCACGTTCCTTGTCTGCAACATCGAAGTCACCACTTTTGAAACGCCGAAACCTTCGTTCACACGTATCGTGCGATGGTGCATGTTCATCATAAGCTTCTCGAAGTAATCGGCATGATTCAACGGCAGTTTTCTTCAAATGAAAACAATCAAATTAATGCTGTCCGCGAACGCTCTTTGTTCGGTATAAAATTCGACATATTGAACACAACACAACACTACGCACACACTTTTCCAATTGTGTGCGTCTGACACTTGTTGATGACACAACAAAATGGCGCAGTGTCAAATCTTTAAAGCACAAACTGCATTGGTGCACCATCTGTTGTCTGAAATCCGCATTTCATAGTTGTACACCTGGTAAATAGTAAAAAAACCGGTCAGGTGCAAGTTGAATTTGCGCAAAACAGACCCCAAATGAGTTTTCAACAAAGTTTTACTCCCATCTTTACTGAAAACTGATGACCTTGAAATTTTTGTTCCACTCGTGATAATTTTCGGTCACTCTACACCCTGTGGAGAATATTCCAGAATTTTTCCAAAATTTTTTGAGTAGTACTTTTAGAGATAAAGGGGGAAGCGATTTCTCGCGATTTTTTTAAAATAAAACAAAGAATAGTGTGCTCAAGTATTACTTTTTATATATATTTTTGAACTCGTGTTTTTACAAGCTTTCATTTGTCACCCCACTCGATGACTTCATAAAAAAAAAATTGTTGTCACATCCGATTTCACCCCGCAAAACTAACTCCGTAAATCAAAATTTAACTTTCACAATTACACGGCTCTAGTGAGGCCATCAATTCCTATACCAGTACCAAATTTCAACATTTTATGTCAAATAGTTACGGAGAAAATAGGGTGTGACAGACAGAAGGAAGGACAGATACCGAAGTGATGTTATAAGTGTTCCATATAGAACACTAAAAACATTACTACTCTCTTTGTGGGTAAAAAAATTCATTATTGAGTTGAAATGACACACTGTTGTTATGACTTAAATAAAAATAACCGGTCAAGTGCAAGTTGAACTTGCACAATTAGTGTTCCGTACGTTGATTGTTTTTAAAATAAAAAATTTTGTTAGGGTGGTATAAAATGATCAGTGACTTCACAAAACACACCCCAAATAAGTTTTCAACAAAGTTTGTTTCCAATCTTTACTGAAAACTGGTGACCTTCAAATTTTGGTTTTTGTCTATACCAGATAAATTATTAAAAGTAATGATAATTTCCGTTCAATCTATACCCCGTGGAGAATATTCCAGGGATTTTTCAAAATTTTTTGATCAGTACTTTTGGAGATAAGGTAGGGGACAGCGATTTTTCACGATTTTTTTAAAAGTAATACGAAGAAAAGTGTGCGCAAGTATTACATTATATATATATATATATATATATATATATATATATATATATATATATATATATATATTTAGTCGTGTTTTCACAAGCTTTCATTTGACACCACACTCGATGACCTAGTAAAAAAAAAACTTTTTTCACTTCCGATTTCACCCCTCAAAACGAATCCCTTAAGTCAAAATTTACGTTACGGTGATACAAAATGATCAGTGACTTCACAAAACACACCCCAAATAAGTTTTCAACAAAGTGTATTTCCAATCTTTACTGAAAATTGATGACCTTGAAATTTCTATTTTTTTTTTTTATATACCAGATAAATTATTACAGGTAATGCACTCGTGATAATTTTCGTTCAATCTACACCCCGTGGAAAATATTCCAGAATTTTTTTCAAAAATTTTTTGATAAGTAAGGCGGGTGGACAGCGATTTTTCGCGATTTTTTAAAAATAATACAAAGAAAAGTGCGCGCAAGTATTACATATATATATATATATATATATATATATATATATATATATATATATATATATATATATATATATATATATTTTACTCGTGTTTTCACAAGCTTTCATTTGACACCACACTCGATTACCTAGTAAAAAAAATTTTTTTTCACTTCCGATTTCACCCCCCAAAACTAACCCCTTAAGTCAAAATTTAACTTTCAAAACTACATGGCTCTGATGAGGCCATCAATTTCTATATTACCACCAAATTTCAACTTTCTATGACAAATAGTTTCGGAGAAAATCGGGTGTGACAGACGGACAGACGGACAGACAGACGGACAGACACCGAAGTGATCTTATAAGTGTTCCGTATGGAACACTAAAAAACTAATAATGGACTGTAATTTATATTATTCGATATATGTACCTCAATGCGCCCAAATTTATTTCCAAAACAAACTGCATCATCTACATCATATGGTCTGACATTGTGAAGTCTGTCAACAGATACATGTTCTATAACCTTAAAGCAGAAAAAATAAATAATTAGTATCACTCAATGGAATGATTTTTTTTGTTAGGTTTTCAAAATAATATAAACCACATAAAATTGTGTTGTTTTTTTTTTATCATGTTTATAAGGGGTGAAGTTTTAAAATGCATAGTCCCGAGAAATTTTGGTTCTTGGGATGTCAAACTGGAGTGACTTTCAGATGTTTCAAGTACTATTGAACCAGGTATCTTCAGGGATCTTTACTTTTCAAAATTAGAACACTGAATTTATTTAACCACGATTTCTTGTATAACCAAGGCCGTGACAGCATCCATTCCAGGTATAACCTCTGCTTTTCATAAGATAATTATAACTTCAGGGGTAAATATTGGCGCTGAATTAAAAAAAAATCTCATTTAAATATTATTATAATTTATTTGTTTAAGAAGGTAGAAAATTAACATAAAGTTAACAAAGTTCTAGTAAACCCAATACAGTAGCGAAAATGAGTTCCAAGTTGGTGACGAGATTTTGATGGCGCATGTGTCGACGGGTCCCTGTTTCAAAATGGCCGCTCAATGTTTACATCTGAACTTGAAATAATGTCTTTTGTAATGTATTGTTGATCTTTTCTCGATGTGTCTGCAGTTTATATGAATTTAAAGACAGGAGGAAAAGAGAGTTTATATAAAAAGAGAATTAAAAACGTTTGTAAGTGAAGAGAATCGAAAAGGTTGTCAAACAATTTATATAATCATGGGGAAAGGAGGTTACTGTTGTGCCGTTGACAATTACAAAAATAATTCAAAAAGTACACCGGGAATGAGTTCCTTCTTTGTCCCCCAAAGATGTTGAAAGGTAAATGATTTAATTAAAGAATATCAATTGCGTGAGAAATCGTACAGAGATAAATTGAA
>JAHKBH010002877.1:0-28922 GCA_019049505.1 Pachyrhynchus sulphureomaculatus
GTCACAGCTTGAATGATGCAAAATAACAACAGGGGTCAAAACTTATCGCATTTTGAAATTTACGAAGGCGGCGTTGCTTTGATTTCTTAGTGCAATTGTTTTTTGTTTCGTTTGACATTTTTTCATTCAATAAAACGAAATTGTTTAAGAATGGGTCGTCGAACTACAATTTCTGAGAGAAATTTAATTATTACTCATTACAGGAATGGATACAGCCAAAGACACATAGCCAAAATGGTAAATAAATGTCCGTCAACTGTTCAGCATATCATTGAACGTTACCGGAATGAAAATAGAGTCGAGAATAAGTCAAGGTTAGCTCCAAATAAGATCTTCAATGAACGTGAAGAAAGATGGATTTTAAGAGAGGTATCAAATAATCCAAAAAAAAAAAATGCGCCAAAGTTGTGCGCCGAGGTCGAAAGACAGTTTGGAAAAAGGTGTAACCCCGAAACAGTTCGACGGATCTTGCAAAAATAATAATTTACATGGTCGAACTGCTACAAAGAAGTCTTTCATTAGCCAAAGAAATAGACACGTGAGATTGGAATTTGCCAGAGAGCATATCAATAAAGACTTGGACTTCTGGAATTCAGTAATATTGCTTATTTGGGTTCGTTGGAAAAATATCAGTGTGGAGAAAGCCTAACGAAGAATTAAAATTGAAAAATATGAAAGCTACGGTAAAGCACGGTGGAGGTGGAGTGATGTTATGGGGCTGTATGTCATCTGCAGGAGTAGGTAACATGCATTTCGTCGAAGGGAATATGAACCAATATGTGTACTTGGTTATACTAAGGCAGCATCTCGTCGCTAGTGGCCAAAAATTAGATACTACTCAGTATATATCACCACTACACCAAACACTTTATTTTTGCACTCGACGCGCGTTTCGCTAACCATGTTAGCTTCATCAGGAGCGATGATTGACTAAAGCTAAACTACCAAATCTACCCTATTTATACTTAGCCTAACCCTTGAATTACTCAAGCGGAACTAATGACATAGGCAAGGCTATCAGTTCCGGTCAAGTAACCAGTAGAGGGGACTATAAGGAATAGGCCCTCTGTCTTTGTTTAAACTACTTTTACATTTTATGATTTCCATACTTTCGTATGCGTTCAACAATCTCCTATCAGATACACCTTTCATCAATCTCAGATTATCCAATGTTACAGTATGATCAGCTTCAAGAGCATGTTCGGCAATGCTAGACTTTTCTGTTCTGTTGTATTTTAAGTGTGCTAAATGTTCTTTAAATCGTGTTCTAATTGACCTTTTAGTTTGCCCAACATACTTTTTGTCACAATCATTACAACTAATTTCATAAATTCCACTTTTCTCACAATTAGGAATCTTATCTTTGGGATTTCCTAAGATATTCCTCAGATTGTCTGATGACTTATAGACTAAGGTGAGGCCTACCTTATTAAATACCTTATTGAGTCCCTTGCTATATTTCGGATTATATGGTATGGAGACATACTTGGTGTTATTTTCTTCGCGTATAAAAAAGGTGGAATTCTGAATATTAAACCTAAACTTATGCCTATTGATTAGCTTATTTACTAAGTCAAGTACAAAAAATCTAGTTCTTAATGAAGGTGAAGTCTTAATTTCTTTTGATGTTAGTTCTTTGTTCCCAAGTGTGCCAATTCCACAAACTTTACAATATCTCGAAGAATTACTTAGAATGAATGACTTTGAAGACGAAATTATTCGTGAATACTTAATATTATCTAAACTCTGTATGGAACAAAATTATTTCCAATATAACAATCAATTTTATGTTCAGCAAGAAGGAACAGCTATGGGTGATTGCTTGTCACCTTTCATAGCCAATTTATTCATGAGTAAGTTTGAAATCGAAGCCAGTCAAGGATTCGAATATTTCCCAAGGGTATGGTATAGGTATGTGGATGATATTTTCGCGATTTTTGATACAAAGAAAGCAAATATTGATGATTTTGTTTCCAAATTAAATAGCCGGTATGATTCCATTAAATTCACTTACGAAGTTGAGAACAAAGGACAATTGCCTTTTCTAGATATTTTAATTATTAAAAATAATAATAGATTAGAATTTGATATCTATAGGAAGGACACAGTAACAGATAGATATATTCCTAATGATTCATTTCATTGCAAACAACATAAATTAGCCTCATTACATTTTTTAGTTCATCGTTTGGTCACTTTCCCTCTGAATAGAGTAAACTTTAATAAAGAAAGAAATCGTATTAGAAATATACCTAGAGTTAATGGTTATGACGATGACTTAGTAAATAAGCTAATCAATAGGCATAAGTTTAGGTTTAATATTCAGAATTCCACCTTTTTTACACGCGAAGAAAATAACACCAAGTATGTCTCCATACCATATAATCCGAAATATAGCAAGGGACTCAATAAGGTATTTAATAAGGTAGGCCTCACCTTAGTCTATAAGTCATCAGACAATCTGAGGAATATCTTAGGAAATCCCAAAGATAAGATTCCTAATTGTGAGAAAAGTGGAATTTATGAAATTAGTTGTAATGATTGTGACAAAAAGTATGTTGGGCAAACTAAAAGGTCAATTAGAACACGAACATTTAGCACACTTAAAATACAACAGAACAGAAAAGTCTAGCATTGCCGAACATGCTCTTGAAGCTGATCATACTGTAACATTGGATAATCTGAGATTGATGAAAGGTGTATCTGATAGGAGATTGTTGAACGCATACGAAAGTATGGAAATCATAAAATGTAAAAGTAGTTTAAACAAAGACAGAGGGCCTATTCCTTATAGTCCCCTCTACTGGTTACTTGACCGGAACTGATAGCCTTGCCTATGTCATTAGTTCCGCTTGAGTAATTCAAGGGTTAGGCTAAGTATAAATAGGGTAGATTTGGTAGTTTTAGCTTTAGTCCATCATCGCTCCTGATGAAGCTAACATGGTTAGCGAAACGCGCGCCGAGTGCAAAAATAAAGTGTTTGGTGTAGTGGTGATATATACTGAGTAGTATCATTGTGCCAAAGATTCCACATTCCCAACTTAGCAAAAATTAGATATTGAAAACAATTATCGGTTCTATCACGGCAATGATCCAAAGCACACATCATTTCGAGTCCGCAGTTGGTTGCTTTATAACTGTCCAAATGTTATTAAAACACCAGCCCAGTCACCAGATTTAAATGTAATTGAAAATTTGTGACTAACATTAAAAAATAAAGTAAATAGTGCCCCAATATCAAATAAAACTGAATTAAAAGTAAAAATTACTGAAGCATGGAACACTACTTCCCCGAAGTATACTAGAAAGTTAGTTGAATCAATGTCCGGCAGATTACAAGCCGTTATTGATAATGAGGGAGGTCCGACCAAATATTAGCAGGCTTATTTCAAATTCTACAGTTTGTTTTTCTCAAATAATTTTGGTGTGTTGAATTTTGCATCATTTAAGCTGTGACGTTAAAATCGCATATAATTTAATTAATTATTTATTGTTAATTAAGTAAGGCATATTTAAGACAAAAAGTAATTCATACTCTTTTAGAAGACTCTACTAATTTAATTTCAATAAGTTGTTTTTTCCAAATAAATAAAGAGGCACTGAGACCAGTTAGTCTTTTCTTATAGCGACTGCATCATTTAAGCTGTGAGTCACTGTATGTGGCAATCTGCCCCAAATATGGTCTTATTTTATACAATGTCTTCCCAAAAGTTCACTTTATGGCCACATGGTTTTTGTTCAAATTTGACTTTTGCTTCACTAAATATGACAAATATCCTATTTCAAGGTCGACAGGTTACATAAAATTTGTCCAATTCGGGTTGTTCGTTAAACTATCAACGAACGTTATAAGGAAATCAAACATTAATTTTATATAACAGTCCATTCAGAATACGACCAAAACAGAAATCGTCGGATACCGCTACTTTTTTTTAAAATACTCGTCTCGACGAGTAGAAAAAATATTGCGACCGGGGGCAACTCCCACAAAAATGGAAGAATTGTCCCGTTTTTGTTTTTTTTTGCATATTTTTTTTGCAATTTTATCATAAATTTATGGAAGATAAACTAAAAATTCTGACAGATTTTGATTCTAGATAAAAAAAAAAAAACGAAAAATTTAAGTGGCTATGGATATCATTTTAACCTTTTGATCAGGAGAAATTGGCCGTTTTTGTCATTCTTTTTTGTCATTTTTAGTGTTCCGTACGAAACACTTATAAGATCACTTCGGTGTCTGTCTGTTTGTCTGTCTGTCTGCCTGTCTGTCACACCCGATTTTCTCCGAAACTATTTGACATAGAAAGTTGAAATTTGGTAATAATATAGTAATTGATGGCCTCATCAGAGCCATGTAGTTTTGAGAGTTAAATTTTGACTTAAGGGTTAGTTTTGGGGGGGTGAAATCGGAAGTGAAAAAAAAATTTTTTTACTAGGTCATCAAGTGTGGTGTCAAATGAAAGCTTGTGAAAACACGAGTAAAAAATATATATATAATGTAATACTTGCGCGCACTTTTCTTTGTATTATTTTTAAAAAATCGCGAAAAATCGCTGTCCCGGGCCTTATCTCGAAAAGTACTTATCAAAAAATTTTGAAAAAATTCCGGAATATTCTCCACAGGCTGTAGATTGAACGAAATTTTATCACGAGTGCATTACCTTTAATAATTTTTCTGGTATTTAAAAAAAAAAACAAAAATTTCAAGGTCATCAGATTTCAGTAACGATTGGAAACAAACTTTGTTGAAAACTCATTTGGGGTGTGTTTTGTGAAGTCACTGATCATTTTATACATCTGTAACAAAATTTTTTATTGTAAAAGCAATCAACGTACGGAACACTAATTGCGCAAGTTCAACTTGCACTTGACCGGTTATTTTTTTTTATGATTAAATAGGTGTACTTGCAAACTGTAAGCTAATTTTTTTTAGTTAATTCTGGAAATCTGCTCCGTGGACATTACTTAATTGATCCAAACATAATTTTAGCCATTTTTTACATATTAGATATATTTTTCACTCCTCATAATATTATTTATAAATTTTACCTATTCACGTTTTTTTTCTTCTAACGAATTTTTTACATAACTTTTTTTCAGTATACTACTACCTTACCTAAAATATCAGCCCCTAAGCTTTCATTTGAGGTAATTAAGAACTCATTTAAACAATTTAGGCCCGAGAAATTGGCCATTTCAGTCTCAAAAGTTAATTTTTTTAATTCAAATTTACGATTTCTTTTTTAAAAATTGTTTTTTCTTGAGTTTTATAATATTTTCAGTAACCAAAGTGATTTTTAATTATTATATACAGATCACTGTACATGTTGAGTGGCCGAGGAAGTCATTTGGTCCATTTAGGCCCCGTAAATTTTTCGTTTTTTTTTTAATCTAGAATCAAAATCTGTCAGAATTTTTAGTTTATCTTCCATAAGTTTATGATAAAATTGCAAGAATACGCTAAAAAACCTAAAAACGAGAATTTTTCCATTTTGACGGTGTTGCCCCAATTTTTCAGCGGTCGCAAATTTTTTCTTTGATATATTCGTCAAGACGAGTAGCAGTATCCGACGATTTCAACTCAAAATCGTATTCTGACTCGACTATAATTAATAATTATTTTTAATTTTTTTTTAAACTGAAATGTATGCTATAAAGATTTGACACTGCGCCATTTTGTTGTGTCATCAACAAGTGTCAGACGCGCACGAGTGATAAATTGGAAAAGTGTGTGCATAGTATTGTGTTGTTGTGTTCAATATGTCGAAATTTATACCGAACAAAGAGCATTCGCGGACAGCATTAATTTTTTGTTTTCATTTGAAGAAAACTGCTGTTGACTCATATCGATCACTTCGAGAAGCTTATGGTGATCATGCTCCATCGCAAGATACGTATGAACGATGGTTTTTCGGCGTTTCAAAAGTGGTGTCTTGGATGTTGCAGACAAGGAACGTGGAGAACCGCCAAAAAAATACGAAGATGTGGAATTGCAAGCATTGTTGGACGAAGATGATTCGCAAACACAAAAACAACTCATCGAGCAATTGGGCGTTAGTCAACAAGCTGTTTCCAATCGGCTACGAGAGATGGGAGAGATTTAAAAGACCGATAGATGGGTACCACATGAGTTGAACGACAGGCAAATGGAAAAGCGCAAAAGCACGTGTGACATTTTGCTCACTCTATACAAAAGGAAGTCGTTTTTGCATCGTATAGTTACAGGGGATGAAAAGTGGATTTATTTTGAGAATCCCAAGCGCAAAAAATCATAGGTAGACCCAGGCGCACCATCCACATCAACCGCAAGACCGAAGCGCTTTGGCAGAAAGACGATGCTCTGTGTTTGGTGCGACCAGAAGGGCGTGGTCTATTATGAGCTGTTACAACCTGGGGAAACGGTTAATATTAAACGTTACCAACAACAATTGACCGGTTTGAACCGTTCGCTGCTTAAAAAAAGGCCAAAATATCGAAAGAGGCAACACAAAGTCATTTTTCTTCACGACTGCTCCATCACATATGGCAAAACCAGTTCGCGACACGTTGGAAGCACTCAGCTGGGAAGTTCTACCCTATGCGGCTTACTCCTTGCGATTACCACTTGTTTGCATCGATGGGTCACGCACTTGCTGAGCAGCGCTTTGGTTCGTACGAAGATGTGAAAAAATGGCTCGATGAATGGTCTGCAGCAAAAGGGGAAGATTTTTACCGGCGTGGTATTCACAAATTGCCCGAAAGAAAGGAAAAATGTACGAGGCTGGTTCGAAAAGTCCGTGCAAAGTCCGAGAGATGGCACCACCGGCGCGTATCGAGGTCATGTTTAGTTAGTAGCATCTCTTGAATGAACGCACACCAAGTTTCAGGCATATTGGTCTACTTCTTTGTGTTTGGCATTCGTGTGAATCAAGGAAGTCGAGTGATTTTCAAGAAATGGACGAAAAAGAATTTCGTGTGGTGATTAAACATTACTTTATGAAAGGGAAAACGCCTCAGGAGACTAAAGAGAAGCTTGATAAACATTATGGTGACTCTGCACCTTCGATTAGAACAGTTTATAAGTGGTTTCAAAATTTTCGGACTGGCCATATGGGCACAAGTGACGCTGAACGTTCTGGACGGTCTGTGGAGGTTACGACTCCAGAAGTCATTGATCAAATCCATGATATGGTGATGGATGACAGAAGAGTTAAGGTGCGTGAGATTGC
This sequence comes from Pachyrhynchus sulphureomaculatus, assembly GCA_019049505.1. Lineage (NCBI taxonomy): Eukaryota > Metazoa > Arthropoda > Insecta > Coleoptera > Curculionidae > Pachyrhynchus > Pachyrhynchus sulphureomaculatus. Next base: position 7,209 of record JAHKBH010002877.1, read on the forward strand.
TAGTGCTGTGGGCATCTCGACTGAACGGGTACATAATATTTTGCGTAAACATTTGGACATGAGAAAGCTATCCGCAAGATGGGTGCCGCGATTGCTCACGCTTGACCAAAAACGGAATCGTGTGAAGTGTTGCAAGGATGGTTTGCAGCTGTTCCAGAAGAATCCGGAGGACTTTAAGCGTCGTTTCGTCACTATGGATGAAACATGGATACATTACTATACTCCTGAGACCAAACAACAATCTAAACAATGGGTTACCAAGGGGGAATCTGCACCAAAAAAGGCGAAGACCGTTCCTTCGGCCGGAAAGGTTATGGCGACTGTCTTTTGGGATTCGCAAGGAATTGTCCTCATCGACTATCTGGAAAAGGGTAAAACTATTACAGGTGAATATTATTCATCGTTATTGGACCATTTGAAAACCGAGCTGCAAGAAAAACGCCCGCGACTGGCCCACAAGAAAGTCCTTTTCCATCACGACAACGCACCAGCACACACCTCAGCAGTTGTGGTCGCAAAATTAATGGAAATAGGATTCCAACTCGTTTCACATCCCCCCTATTCTCCAGACTTGGCTCCCTCGGACTACTATTTGTTCTCCAATTTGAAGAAATGGCTGGCGGGACAAAGATTTTATTGAAACGAGGAGGTGATTGCAGACACTAATGGATATTTTGCAGATTTGGACAAATCCTATCATTCGGAAGGGATCAACAAACTAGAACATCGTTGGACGAAGTGTATAAGCCTAAAAGGAGACTATGTCGAAAAATAAAAATGGTTTACCCCAAACACATAAGTAGTTTTTATTTTTGCACGGACTTTTCAAACCAGCCTCGTATAACAAGCGATGGAGCATACTTTGAATAAAGCACTTTTTATCATTCTTCCGAATTTAACGTGTTTTTTTTTAGAAAAAAAATCCGCATTTCATACTTGTACACCGGGTAAAATTTTTTCGCATGTAAAGCGGACTTTTTGGAGGATACTGTACAATGAGGAAGATATTCCCATTCCTTTTATTGTTACTATTATTGTGGTTTACAAAGCATAATATTAAATTTAACTTTTCAGCTACTACTTTGTCCAGAAATTATTGGAAAAGACTATTGGGTTTAACCGAAATTTCTCAATCCATATAGTCAGAATATTAATTAAACCATTGATAGATGGTTTACGAAGTTTGCCCAGCAGTGGGAACCAACTTTCGCTGGTTGATAACAGAGACCTCTATGAATCTCTTAAACCGAGTTTAGATTTCATATTAGAGGTAAGTACAATATATCGGCAGCATCGATTGCTTAAATTTGGCCTAAATGAGCTTTGTGCGTGGCTGAGTCCGATGTTTATTAGTCGTTTCTTGAAGTTGTGGCAGCTTCTTTCTGGTGAAATTTACCAGTGCGACACGGCAGTTCTTACGTCGTAGAGAGTGGGTCCTAGCTGCTAAATACGCTGCAAAGTAACCCTTAAGATTGTTTTGGGATTCTATTTATAGTCGTTCTTTTAAATAGCTGAATATTGTACGTGTTTTAATATCTAAGCGTCAACTATAAATAGAGCCTTATGCCAAGCTTTCTTTACTTCAAAGAGTTGATTGATTGGTCCGTTACTTTGTGACAGTACATTTTAACAATAAAACTACTTAATTACTTTGTTAACTGTCACTAAATATATTTGTAAAGATTTTACAATTGCGTTATCGCGATTTTCGTAGTACAACTACATTATCAAACGCTTAACTAAGACTAAAACAGATTTTTGGTATTTTATGTTTATATGATGAACAGATGTGGGTCTATTACGTACTAAAACAGTTGGTACAGGACGGAATTTGCTACGTCTAATTAACTATTCAATGAATTTATATTATGATCCTTTGAATGTAATTAAATGAATTAAATGCATCAAATGAATTAATTAAATGAATTAATTAAATGCATTAATTAAATGAATTAAATGGATTAAGTGAATTAAATGCATTAAATGAATTAATTAAATGAATTAAATTTCTATGGATTCTAAGAAATTGAGTTTTGACCCTTTAGGTGCCGTATGGAGTATTTGTAAACAATCAATATTGGGAAAAGTATGGCCTGTTTCTAAGAAATGTTTAGCAAAGTGTGATTTTTCATTTTTAGTGTTCCGTACGGAACACTTATAAGATCACTTCGGTGTCCCTGTCTGTCACACCCGAATTTTCTCCGAAATTATTTGACATAGAAAGGTGAAATTTGGTAATAATATAGGAATTGATGGCCTCATCAGAGCCATGTAGTTTTGAGAACTAAATTTTGACTTAAGGGGTTAGTTTTGGGGGGTGAAGTCGGAAGTGAAAAAAAAATTTTTTTACTAGGTCATCGAGTGTGGTGTCAGTTGAAAGCTTGTGAAAACACGAGTAAAAAATATATATATAATATTATACTTGCGCGCACTTTTCTTTGTATTATTTTTAAAAATTCGCGAAAAAAAAACCGCTGTCCCGGGCCTTATCTCGAAAAGTACTTATCAAAAAATTTCGAAAAAATTCTAGAATATTCTCCACGGGGTGTAGATTGAACGAAAATTATCACGAGTGCATTACCTTTAATCATTTATATGGTATATAAAAAAAAAAAAAAATTCAAGGTCATCAGATTTCAGTACAGATTGGAAACAAACTTTGTTGAAAACTCATTTGGGGTGTGTTTTGTGAAGTCACTGATCATTTTATACCACCGTAACATAAATTTTGACTTAAGGGATTCGTTTTGGGGGGAGAAATCGGAAGCGAAAAAATTTTTTTTTACTAGGTCATCGAGTGTGGTGTCAAATGAAAGCTTGTGAAAACACTAGTAAAAAATATATATGTAATGTAATACTTGCGCACACTTTTCTTCGTATTACTTTTAAAAAATCGCTGTCCTCTACCTTATCTCGAAAAGTACTGATCAAAAAATTTTGAAAAAATTCTGGAATATTCTTCACAGGGTATAGATTGAACGAAAATTATCACGAGTGCATTACCTTTAATAATTTATTTGGTATATAAAAAAAACAAAATTTCAAGGTCACCAGTTTTCAGTAAAGATTGGAAATAAACTTTGTTGAAAACTCATTTGGGGTGTGTTTTGTGAAGTCACTGATCATTTTATACCACCGTAACATAAATTTTGACTTAAGGGGTTCGTTTTGGGGGGGAGAAATCGGAAGCGAAAAAAATTTTTTTTTACTAGGTCATCGAGTGTGGTGTCAAATGAAAGCTTGTGAAAACACTAGTAAAAAATATATATGTAATATAATACTTGCGCACACTTTTCTTCGTATTACTTTTAAAAAATCGCTGTCCTCTACCTTATCTCGAAAAGTACTGATCAAAAAATTTTGAAAAAATTCTGGAATATTCTTCACAGGGTATAGATTGAACGAAAATTATCACGAGTGCATTACCTTTAATAATTTATTTGGTATATAAAAAAAACAAAATTTCAAGGTCACCAGTTTTCAGTAAAGGTTGGAAATAAACTTTGTTGAAAACTCATTTGGGGTGTGTTTTGTGAAGTCACTGATCATTTTATACCACCCTAACAAAAAATTTTATTTTAAAAACAATCAACGTACGGAACACTAATTGTGCAAGTTCAACTTGCACTTGACCGGTTTTTTAGCCTGTAATAGGTATTATGTTCTGCGAATCTTGTTTTGAAATTCCGTCCCCGTTTGGCCTACGTAACAGCTATTGCACTCTTGACAATTAAGTTTATAAACTCCTGATTTATTGTATTTATTAGTTTTTATCTTTGGCATTGAAAAATATATTGGATAATTTTTGAGCGGGTTTTAAAGCTATTCTTGTTTTTTTGGTCGTGAGAACTTGGGATATTTTATCCGAGATGGGACCAAAATATGTCAGAGGTATGAATGTTTTCTTTTCTCGGTGTTCTTTTTCGGGTAGATTAAGCTGAAAGTGATTTGTTTTATTATTAATTAATTAATAAATTATTTTAAGTTGGAAGCCGTTGTTGAGTGCTATATTTTTGATTTGTCCAGTTCTTTTTTTAAATTATTTTTACTAAGAGGGATATTGAAGGCTGTATGGATCTATGATCCATCGCGATAACGCAATTGTAAAATGTTTTCAAATATATTTAGTGACAGTTAACAAAATAATTAAGTAGCTTGTCTTCAGGCGGCGTATCATAAAACGTATTTTGATGAAGCTAGACACCAAAAGACTTCTGGCGCTGCCGGAATACCTGCCATAGTTCTCAAAAACTGTGCGAGGGAACTTACACCAGTTTTCTGTAGACTTTTCAAGCTACCTTATAGAAAGGGAATATTTCCTTCCTGCTGGAAATGTGCCACAGTTCAGCCAATACCTAAAAAAGGCAAGAAGACCTTGCCAAATAACTACCGACCAATCGCACTGCTTTCAATAATATCGAAAGTCATGGAAAAGGCTATCAATCAGCATCTTTTAAAATATCTTGAAGGATTCAACATTATTAGCGATCACCAATATGGCTTTCGTAAAAATAGATCAACAGGAGATCTCCTGACTTATGTAACACATGTTTGGAACAACGCAATTGAACACTTTGGAGAATCTCGAGCGGTTGCTCTTGACATATTCAAGGCATTCGACCGTGTTTGGCACGATGGGCTGTTGGCTAAGCTACGTTCTTATGGTATGTCTGAAAAGTTCTGTTTGTGGTTCTCATGTTTCCTCAGAGAGCGTTCGTTGCGAGTGGCAGTCGACGGATTTCTTTCTAACACCTTCACTATCAACGCCGGTGTACCCCAAGGCTCCATACTGTCTCCTACTCTCTTTCTCATTTATATTAACGATCTGCTGGAAAAAACCGAGAATCCAATCTACAGCTTTGCAGATGACAGTACACTTATCTCTTCATTCACTTTGAACGCTCGGACATCGGCTACTCAGATGAATATCCGCAAACAGCAGGAAGTCATTCAACTTAACAAAGATCTGGAAGAAATTCTATCTTGGGGTGACAGTAACCAAGTGGAATTTAACGCTACAAAAACCCAGGCGGCAGTTTTTTCTAAAAAAGTTAACGTTGCTGAACCCGACATAGTTACGTCGGGGCACTCCATTCCCCTAACATCGTCACTCAATTTGTTGGGCGTTAATTTGGGAGCAAATATGTCCTGGCATGAAGATGTTGCAGGCATAGCAAAGAGAGCTTCTCAAAAGTTGGGAATATTATTTCGAACCAGAAAGCTTTACACTCCACAACAACTGTTAATTCTTTACAAAGCTCAAATTCGACCAACTATGGAATACTGCTCCCATATTTGGGGTTCCGCTCCCAAACACACACTGCATTTGATGGATTCTGTTCAGAGCAGAGCTGATTGGAGACACGGAACTGACCGGCGGCCTTGATTCGCTGGAACATCGAAAAACGGTTGGCGACTTGAGTCTGTTCTACAAGTATTTTCATGGAGAGTGTTCGAAGGATGTAGCCCGCTTAATTCCTCCCAGAGCGGTGCATGTTAGAAATACACGTCGCGCTATTACTTCATATCCGTATGAGATTCACCTTGTTACTCTGCTTACAACGCTTTTCAGGCAGTCTTTTATATGGAGAACATCATCCCTTTGGAATAATTTGCCCAGGGCTGTGTTTCTCACCGAGTACAATTTACACCGATTTAAGAACAACGTCAATCGCTTTTGCCGCACACATGTCGCTCCTGGAGCGCTTTAGAGACTTCCCTGTAGCACGTATGCTAGACCCATAAAAAAAGAGTCTAATTTGACAAACGAGCAATTTTTTATACAATATGATGTCTATTTTATGACGTCAATGACTGGGTAATGATGTAGATCAAACCTTTAACCTGGTTTATTTAATTTTTAGGTGACCGACCCGCTACTCAGAAACTACAACAGATCAGTCTTACAATTGTTCATTGAACAAGAAATACCGACAATTATCGATAAATATCTGCTTCTGTCGCGGCATGAAGAATTTTCATTCCAATTACTCCAAATTCAATTTGTTTTCCTGTTCCACAAACTGGTCGGAAAAGTGGCTGGAGTGAAAGCTGTCGCACACGATTCCGTCACTCTTTTTCGAGTGCAAACTTATGTTTGATCTTATAAGAAATGAAATGGACAAAAGTAAGTAACTTTATGATTAAGATCTCTCACCGGGGAACTAAATTAATGTAACGAATAATAACACAGCCCCACAAAAAAAAAAGTGGGGTATACTTTTGATGCGATATATCAGATCCTTAGTATTTTTTTTGCCCGCTGATCACGAATCTGACGTCAGAATATCGCCATCACATCTCAATTTTTTTCTAACCTCAAAAAATAGGTAAAAATTAGTAAAAATTAAGAAAAATATACTCCTGAAAAATTGATTCAAGCTTTTTCATGAATCCAAAGATGTATTAATATGTATTCGGACACGCTAAGCTAATATTCATCGGTTGGATTGAGCCATACAGTTCTGTTTTCTTTCTAACCTCAATAAATCAGACAGATATAGTGCTTCTCGCATGCAAAAACGAATTCAAATTAAAATTCAACCGATCCTTACCAAATTTGGTACACGGGGATTTTTTGGGTCGCTGATCACGAATCTGAGATTTGCAAAATTCAAGATGGTCGATTTTTTATTCTTCTACCTGCATCCAGGGCACCTCCACGTGGTGACGGTGGGCAACGGTGTTACTCCACTAGCCGGCAGAGTCCCTGGATAACGGCTTAGATGCCGTCATGGCAGGTAGAAAAAAGAGAATTACGATGCAGGGACTCGGAAACCCAGTATCGGCGGTTGGTCAGGGTGGAAAAGCGGGCCCGCAGCCGTCGTCATCCAGCGACCGTAGCTCTTCATGTGTGGGTGACTTGGCTCATGTAGAGTATAATGCTACAAGAAAACGGTCTCACGGTACAAGGACTTTTCATAAGTGCGATAAAAACAGTGATTCATTTTGTTATATATTTGCTGTCAACACGTATTGAGTAAAATGGGGTAACCGATAACGGATAAGATTAAAACCTTATATAAGGATTGTTTTAACATGGAAATACAGCACCAGGATACAGATTGGGTTCCCCACATCATTTGCAGTTCTTGCAAAATAATGTTGTACATCAATAAGAAGGCGATTAAATATTCCAGACCAGCAATATGGAATAGACCATACAGTGAAAATGATTGCTACTTTTTGTATGAACGTTGTATCTAGGCTTAACCGAAAAAAAAAAAGCACTATTACTTATAACGATGTTTCGACAGTAACAAGACCAACTAAACTAATTCCGCCTCCTGAACCACTTGATGCTGATGTTATGGAAACAAATGATTTCACCTTATCAGTTCATGCCGAAAACATTGGGACTGTCGAAAAACATTCAAATACTGTTACTAATGAATGTTCTAGTGACAACCTATCATATACTAGTGACACAGATAAAGAATTTCTACCATACAACCGTAAACCAGAACCAATACTCGTATCACAGTCAGAACTTAGTGATCTAGTCAGAGATTTAGGCTTATCCAAAGATGGTTCAGAGCATCTTGCTTCCTTTTTAAAGAAAAGACATTTACTGCCAGAAGAAGCCTACGATTTCTTATTATAGAAACAGAGATGAAGAATTTCGAAAATATTTCACAATGGACGAGGAATTGTCACTTTCATATTGTACCGATGTAAGAGGTCTAATGGATGAATTTTAAAATAACTCATACGATCCTGAAGAATGGAGACTGTTCATTGATTCTTCTAAACGGAGCATTAAGGCAGTTTTGCTGCATAATACCAACGTTTACGCTCCCATTCGATTGCTCATTCCACAGTTATGGAAGAGCAATATGAAAAAAATGAAGCAGCTTTTGATAAAAATAAAATATGCTAATCATAACTGGAAAATTTGTGGAGATCTGAAAATTGTAACAATATTGCTTGGCCAACAGTCAGGGTTTACACTTTATCCCTGTTATAAATGTCTGTGGAATAGCAGAGACAGGGAACGTCATTATAAGAAAAAAATTTGGCCAACAAGAGAATCGTTCACTCCTGGTGAAAATAATGTATTGTTTCCACCATAGGTAGATCCAGGAAAAGTTCTTATTCCACCGCTTCACATTAGCTTGGACTTATGAAGCAATTCACGAGAGCATTAGATACAAATGGCCCATGTTTCAAATATTTGCATAAAAAATTTCCGAAATTTTCTGAAGCTAAAATTAAGGCAGGCGTATTTGACGGGCCACAAATAAGAAAATTGTTTCAAGATTCATATATTTGTTACTAAAAATGAATAAAGTTGAAAAAGCTGCTTGGCTCAGTTTTAAAGAAGTCGCAATAAACTTTTTGGGAAATAATAAAAGTCCTAAGTACAAAGAAATAGTCGAGAAAAATGGTAAAAAATTTTCAAACATTAGGTTGCTTAATGAATCAAAAATTACATTTCCTGGACTCCCACATCGATGATTTCCCAGATAATCTTGGTGACTACAGTTGAGGAGCAAGGGGAACGTTTTCACCAAGATCTGAAAAATCATAGAAAATCGGTATCAAGGACGATGGGATGACCATATGCTAGCGGACTATTGCTGGTCGCTAAAAAGAGAAACAAGTTCTCAAAAGCGTTTGGGCAGAAAGCCTTTGAATAGGTTCATTCGCGGAAAAAAGAACAAGATACAGCCAAAAAAAGGAAAGTTAGGCGCGGGTCTAACCTTCGCAATTCTAGGGCTTAAGGGTCTACTATTTGAGAGTATATGGTTTAAAAGTCCTGGTTTTGAGTTTATTGGGTCTCATTTTTAAAGTTGCAGGTTATTGAGGTCTATTTTTTGAGGTTACAGGGTGTGGGAGTCTAAGGTTTCAGGGTTTAAGGTTTAAGAGTATCAGGTTTGAGGATTCCCCAACTGTATACCAAAATTTGGTAGGAATCGGTTGGTTTTCAAAAATTTTGTCCGCCATCTTGGATCCGCCATTTTGAATTTTGCAAATCCGACCTCAGATTCATGATCAGCAACCCAAAAAAACCCCCGTGTACCAGATTTGGTAGAATCGGTTTGAATTTTAATTTGAATTCGTTTTTGCATTCGAGAAGCACTATATCTGTCTGATTTATTGGGGTTAGAAAAGAAAACAGAACTGTATGGCTTAATCCAACCGATGAATATTAGCTTAGCGTGTCCGAATACATATTAATACATCTTTGGATTTATGAAAAAGCTTGAATCAATTTTTTAGGAGTATATTTTTCTTAATTTTTACTAATTTTTTACCTATTTTTTGAGGTTAGAAAAAAAATTGAGATGTGATGGCGATATTCTGACGTCAGATTCGTGATCAGCGGGCAAAAATACTACGGATCTGATATATCGCATCAAAAGTATACCTCACTTTTACTTTTTTTTTTTTTTTGGGCCGTGTAATAATACAAATTTAATAACTAGTGTTATGTAACTTTTTTTTTACTCTATTTATTTGAAACTGGTAGTAATAAAAATGCCAGTGGACTGACCGGCGCAGCGGTCCTATAACAGAGGCGCGCTATGTATTCCCAGGTATTTTTCAGGTGACAATGCTCTTTTGAAACGAAGTTTTATTGCCGATCAAATCATTATATTTACGTACCTTCCTGTTGCCCCAACTATAAATACTTATTTAGACCAGCATGCCCAAGTGTCAAGCCAGTTAGTGACAAGTCAAGTAGTTTTGTGTTAACAAAATGCCTTCTCCAGCGAAACGCCGAAAGGTCGGGCACCTAACCCCTAATGAAAAGCGTATAGTTAAAAATGTATTTGACTACGTTAAATACATAGGTGTATGCATAAGTTTTTGCCGGTTTTTGTGGTAAAGAAAACACGTAATTTTCAAGGGAATTTCATTTTTTATTTATTTAAAATATTGGCCATTGGCTTCTACACACTTCGCCCATCTTTCAGGTAAATTATGAATACCATGCCAGAAAAAAACTGCTTGTCTTTTGCAACCCATTCGTCGAACCATTTTCCAATTTCCTCGAAATTGCTGAAGTGCTGCTCTGCAAGCGCGTGCCCCATTGATGCGAAGAGGTTTATAGTCAGATGGCGCCAGGTCGGGAGAGTACGGCGGGTGCGGAAAGACGTCCCATCCAAGCGATTTCAAGGTGTCTTTTCACTGGTTTTGCTGTGTGAGACGGCGTATTGTCGTGTAACAAAATCACTTTGCCATGTCTTCTGGCCCATTCCGGTCATCTTTCGATCAATGCGTGATTTAAATTAAACATTTAATGCTTTTGCCAATTGCTGTTGTGTTTGAGTTGGGTCATCATCCATAAAGCCTGCAATTCCCCGTCTTCGTACTTTTGTGGTCTACCAGAGCGCGCACTGACTTTCACATTGAAGTCACCACGTTTAAATTGTCGAAACCATGTCTCACATGTTCTAATCGATGGAGCGTATTCATCATATGTTTCTACCAGCAAACGATGACTTTCCGCAGCATTTTTCTTTTGATTAAATAAGAAAAGCAATGCGTGCCGCAAATGTTCTTTTTCAGGCACAAAAGTCGACATGATCACTGAACGATACAATACAGACGCTAATGTTTGGCGGACTTAACTTGTGTATGTTGGTTAGGTTAATGTCAGACGAACAAACTGACGTATCTATCAAATTCATACACTGCGTACTGTTCGCTGGTGCCATCTCTTAGTGAAACCGGCAACCAAAAACTTATGCATACACCTGGTACGATCAAAATTGTGATTTAAGTGTGAACGATTGTGTGACAAAATGTTCCTTAATGACCGAGTTGGTTAAGCCACAGTTCACAGAATTTTAAGGGAAGAAAAGGAGGGGTATAGACTTTCCAAAAAAGAGACCAGGCAGAAAAGAACGTTAGCTGACAGACGACACAAAACAAGCAGTGAGGCGTATTGTTCATGACTTTTTTATGGAAAAAAGAATTCCAACTTTGGATCTGATCTTGCATGCTGCGCCAAGTCACCCAGAAATGCCGAAAAAAAAATGAGTAGAAAGAAAACCTTTATTGATAGAAAGTGGAGAAATTATTCACTCGAGAAAAGAGTATTTAAGGAAAGTTAGAAAAGCTTGCTCGGATACCATATCGAGACAAAATTATTTTATTTTTTTATAATTAAACAAATATTTAGGTAGTAACTATTGGTTTTTTTACACTAGATTTATTTATTGGCTATTATGTAGCTAAGATTAGAGCCTATTATGCATAATTGACTAAAAAAAAAACGTGAAAATACATATTGGATCTCATGATATACAGAGTGATCCAAATTGAACACTTTTAAAGGTAAACATCTTTATCTAAAGGAGATAGACGAAAACTGAAGTGTGTGTCTGAGGCTCAATTTTTATGATAAACTCAATGTTGAAAACCGCATATCGATATCTAGTACCGTTTCAGATATACGGGATGTTTTTTTCAAAAAATCTGCTTCCTATTGAAAATTTTTGATTTCTGTAAAAACATTCTCAAAGCACTTTTTCACGTGGATTTTTAACAGTGTAAGTACATTTTTTTACAACTAATATTTTAATAGTTATTAACGCAAAAATATATTTTTTAAATGGGATACCCTGTATATTTTTCCTTATTCGAATAGAGCTTTAAATTACCATTCGAAAAATATAGCACACTTTATATTTGCTTAAATCTGCTTCAAAATATAAAGGCTGTCTTACGCGAGTTTGGACGGAGCGGCAATATCAATTGTGTTTACCGATAGCAGTCAATCGTAAAAAAATGTAGAAAATAAAACAAAACAATAATAAAACAATTTATTCCGAGTAGAGCAATTTAAAAATTAGGTCTCTCAATCTTCCCCAGAGATATAAGTTTCATGGGTATTAAATCTGGTGACCTTGGCGGCCAACGGTTCGGACCTTGGTTGACTATCCAGTTATTGTCGAAATTGGCCGATAAAAATTACTGATAATTGCTGCGTTATGAGGGGGTGCCCCGTCGTATTGAAAAAAATATATTTCTAAGGTCCATTAACGGATGTTCATCAACAAGAGGTTCTATTTGCTACCTTAAAATTTCTAAATATCTCTGAGAGGTGATTGTTCCTTCGTAAATAAATGGGACCTGCCTCTAAAAATGCCTGCCCACAGATTAAATCCAAATCTGCCTCGATTCCTTTGCTCCACAACTAAATGAGGATTTTCTCGTGCCCACGTATAAGAATTGTAACGGTTAAAAATACCTGCATTTTTGCTTACATAAGCTTCGTCTGTCCAAAGCAATTAATGAAAAAATTCGGAACATGGTTACAATTCTTCAGAAACCATTGGCAAAAATCCATATGCCGTTGAAAATCTCCGTTTTCTGAGGTGATGAATGGCCTATATGGCCCGAATTTGTGCTTCTTCAAAGTACGACTTACGTTAGTTCTTGATAGTCCAGTGGATTCTTTTAACTGTCGAGTTTGAAGTGTTGAAATTATTTCCGATAGTTCCTAAAACTACTATTTCTTCTAACTTCTTATCCCTGTTTGATGCATAATTTTTGGGTCGTTTCTTTTCGAACTGGCCACTATTAACTAGATTATGTCGCAATCGAGCCAATATATCCTTGAAGGGTTGACGCCTCTCTGGATACCGTTCGTGGTACAAATTACTTGCCGCTTCAGAATTTACTTCCTGGTTTGTATGAAACACACTATTTCACACATTTCTCGTAATTTTCAAACTTCATTGCGATTTATTTGACAATTCAATAACTAATCCTGAAGTAAAAATTTGACAACTACGGGTAAACAATTGAATTAAACCATATGGCCGCTCCGTCCAAAGCGTACTTCACAAAATGTGCATTTAAAACTCGCGTAAAACCTGAAAACCTGTATATTTTGAAGTGGATTTAAGCAAATATAAAGTGTGCTACATTTTTAGAATGGTAATTTAAAGCTCCATTCGGATAAGGAAAAATATACAATAGGAAAAAGAATTACAAACATTTTTCCAAAATGCAGATTTTTTGAAAAACGCCCTGTATATCTGAAACGGTACTAAATATCGATAATGCGGTTTTCACCATGAGTTTATCATAAAAGTTGAGCCTCAGACACCGACATCAGTTTTTCGTCTATCTCCTTTAGATAAAGGGGTTTACCTTTTTTTTTTTTTAAAAGTGTCCAATTTGGATCACCCTGTATACATGTATTAACTTAGCCTAGGTGTATTTTATTTTAAAGGCAGTTACGGTACGGAATACTAATTGCGCAAGTCCAACTTGCACTTGCCCGTTTTTTTTTATTATAATTATTTCAAAATGCACTATAGTCCTAATAAATGTATATTTTTTATTTTTTTCAGATTACGTCAGATGTGTCATAAAAATCTGCAACTACTCCCACGATCTCTTCTGCTGTTTGTCTCCTCGCATGCCGACGTTCATAAAGAAGGACCACACGATCGAATTCCAGATACAAGTGATATTCCTCCAGATAACGCCAGTTTTTGTAAGTAATGGGAACGCTATTATGTTTGGGTCAAATATTTTTACGGCTTAGATTAAATTGGTTGTCCTTAGGTTCAAATGTTTATTTGGAAGGGGCTTTACTCCTTTTAGACCGGTATTTTTAAAATAATGTTATTTTCTTTGGATTACATCCATTTCCATTAACAAAGAGATTTTTTTGATGTTGAACTAACAAATCAGAAGGAAATGCGAATTTCGCTGAGTAACCCCGATATGAGATTCCGTTAATGTTTCTTCTGGATTTTATTACAAAAATAAGCACCGTTTCTCTAAAGAGTTTAGCCAGCATTCTTTGACTGCCGTTGCCCTTGTTTAATTTTAACTCGCAGCGTTATGATCAGTAAGTATATCTGATCTTAAACGGGTATACAGTAAGCAGCAACGTTTCTGAAATTTTTAGCAAGAAATTGAATTCTGATTGCAAGTTATATTATTAAGTAGGGTTGTATTAGAAACTTAAGTAATGTTTCTATTCCGTTCGATTGTACTGACTCATGGAACAAAGATGTTTTATTTTTTTTAAAACTGGATTATTTTCGGGTCATTCCATGCCAAATCGACCACTTTTGACCCCGACTCATTTCGATTTGGCTGAAAGTTTTTTTTATCTTTTTCTACCCTATAAAAAACGGTTTCTCAGAATTTTTTCGAATTTTTTTACCCACCTCAAAAAAAGTATGAATTTTTTCAAAAAAATGGCTCTTTTTTTCAAATTGCCATAACTTTGTGAAAAATTGGCCGATCGAGACGTTTTTTTTTAAAATTTTCGTAATTAAATGTACTTTAAAAAAAATACAAAAAAAAAATTTAGATAATAAAATCTATGAAATGTTTGCCTTTTTTGAGAAAAACCGTCAATTTTTTGAAGTTCGGCATTTTTTTATTTATTTTTTCTTCTTAAAAAAAAACTTCAATCAATTCTGCAGTTATCCCCGCCAATCCGAGAGTGGGCCGAATTTTTTTTTTCTATTTTTTTTTTTATTTCAAAAAAAAAATTCAGTTTTTCACAATTTTTTAATTTTTTTTTTAGAAACTTTGTTTTATATAATAAAATAAATGCGAGTAAATGATTTCACGGTATATTATACTTAATTTATAGTCTAAACTTACAGTCCCTGGCCAAATTATTAGACGCACTGCAAGATTTCATGTAAAATATTAATTACCGAGTGATATTGTACCGTTTTATTATTTTAAATTGATTTGTTTTTTATTTTTATATTATCCAATCAATTACCTATTTATTTGACATAAATAAAACAACATTAATTTAGAAAAGCATAAGTTTATTAAGTTTTAAAGAAAAGTGAAATTAATGTTAGTAAAAGTCAATATTTAGTTGAGCCACCTTTAGCCGCTATCAAAGCTTTAATTCTGCGCGGCATGCTATCAGTGCAAGATTGTACTGTCTCCTGCATTTGAGGATGATGATTCCACACATGAATAATCTTTTCTAGGAGCTGGGTTTTGTTGGTAATCACATCTTTAGCCACTTCTCTTTTCATCAGCTCCCACACATTTTCAATGGGGTTCATACCCGCCAATCCAACAGAGGGATATTTTTTCTGCCAAAAAAGCTTTAACAGACCGAGCAGTGTGGCAGGGAGCTCCATCTTGCATGAAAGTAAATGGTTCCCCATTTGGAAACCATTCTCTGAGCTGCGGAATCAACCGATTTTTGTAATACTGCTTTGTACTGATCTTGCCTTTGACGACGTACAGACGTCCAGTGCCCTTGCCGTGATGACTGACCAAATCATCACTTTGGTGGGATGTTTAACCGTCGGGACGACACAATCAGGATGAAACTTTTCTCCATGACAACGACGCACATACTGAGCTTTATTCTGCAAAATTTCGAATGTGCTTTCGTCACTGAAGCAGACCTGTCAAAAATAGGAAAAATATATAAACTTCCATGTTTATTTGCTTTATTTAACTGAAAATGATAATAATGTATCAATTATTGATTAAATTGCTGTATCTTACCGATCTCCAGAAGTCCACATCTTTGTCTTGCCATTGTTTGGCCCACTTCAGGCGCTTTGCTTTCATTGCAGCTGTTAACTTGGGCTTCCTGGCGGGGCGACAGGCCTTAAAATCTAATTCTTTCAATTTTCTTCGAACAGTGCGCTCAGAAGCATTTACGCTAGCATCCTGGAGTTGTGATTTTATTACCTTTGTGGTAGCAAATCTGTTTTCTACACAAATTTTCTTCAAACACCTCTCTGACCGTAGAGTGAAAAAATTGGTTTTCTACCGCATCTTTTCTTTCTTTTCGGGCTTAATTCCTTCCCTGACTCAATTTTCTTTTTTATGCGTCGTACACTAGCTTCAGAAACCTCCAATCTTCGTGATATTTCTCGGTTTGTAAATGTTTTCGCAATCACAAGGGCCTTCACTTCAGCTTTTTTACGTGGTGAAAGATCGCCTTTTCTACCCATAATGAAAATAGTCCAATTAGTTTTTTAAAACACCGCATACAAAATAAACTAATAACTGAGTAGTATAAAACTGTTAAACAAACAATCACAGTCCATAAAGCCACAGAAACACGTCCGTACCTGACTCGATTCCGATCGCGACTGATACAGGTTTGTACTTATTTACGTTCATGTATCACTTTGTCAACACTGTGTTGCCATATGTTAAAAATAAATACAAATATGTAGTCTACAACAATTTTTTTAAATAAAAATTAATAATATTGTAGTTTAAATATAACATTATTGCATAAAAACTCTTAAGAAACATAAAATTACTAAAAAAAAATACAGTGCGTCTAATAAATTGGCCAGGGACTGTACAACTAATGACTAGGATTCTGCGTTTATTTCATTTTTCTTTGGCGTTTAAATATTATATATATTCTTTTTGAAAAATTTCTAACATATAAACAACCATCTGTGTCTGGAATTACACTATGTAATTGCTGAGTTCCCGTAATTGGTTTTGTTTTCAAAAAAATCGGTCATTCAAATCATTCACAGCTTTTATTGTAATCCTCTTCTGGGGAAAACTTAACCGTTATATTTGGAAGGTTATGTTTTGGATCTGAATATAAAGTGGTGGTAGGCTTATGAAATAGAATAGATTCGCGTGGATCTAGTGAATTGGCCGTAGGCAAGTATGTGATTGTCATGCCCTAGCTCAGGGGTCGGCAACCTTTTAACTAAGGGGTGCCAGTTTTCATCCATACAACATTTTGCGTGCCGACATAGGTACTTACTACAACTAAAATTAACAAAAATTAACTTAAAATATTGCTTTTAGAAGGTTTTAATTACAAAAAAATTTTAACATTTAACAAATAATTTTATTATACTAGTCCTAGGACCTAGTGTGAACCCTGTGCTTGAAGTTCTTTAGAGAGTTTTCTTATATCGGTATTTTTTCAGTGTCACACATGCTTCCGAGTTGTCTGTTGTCAGACAGCTTCGGTTCGGGTTTAAAATCACTCTCATATGGGAAAAAAGTTGTTCACAGATATAGGATGATCCGAAAGCTGTAAGCATGGCAAACGCTACTTTCTTAAGACAAATAAATTTCTCTGGTAAACTCATCCAACAACTGAGTATCTCGTTTGAATGGTTCTGGCAGTCACCTTCTAATACCCTTCTTAATTCTACAAATTTCGTGTTCCATAACTCGGAGCTTTTAAATTCAATATATTGACGATCAAAATCATTAATGTCCATCCATGAGAAAAGAGATATGTCAAAGCAACTGCTGGAAAAATCCATTAAATCTGGTTTGATTAAAAAGCGAACATAGGACCATGTTTATCAAAATCCTGACCCCCTCTCGATAAACTCCTCTTTTAAATTAGTCATATATTTAAGAATTTCGTCTATTAATGCACCATCGTCGACACTGGATATATAAGTTTTTAAATTTGGAAAATATTTTTATGTGTTTGTAGTAATATCGCTGATAAATAAATCTTTTTAATTTGAATGATTTCCAGGATTCGTATAAATCCAGAACTGTTTTGCCTGAACCTTATAACTTTAAGTTGAGTTCACTGAGATGGTTTGTAATATCAAAGAAACATTAACATACAGATCCAGTTCTTATCTTCTAGTTCAGGATAAGCATCCACTTGATTTTTTCCAATAGGAATGATTTAATTTCGCCCAGACAAATCTAGAGAGCACTTTACCACGGCTGAGCCAGCGCACATTATTGTGCAATGGTATATCTGAATATGCACTTTCTAATTCCTGCAGCAACGCCTTAAATTGTCTATGGATCAGTGAAGAACGATCGACAATGTAGTTAACTATTTTAACCACCCTATCCATCACGGATTTTAAACTTCCAGCGGAGATTTTAGCGCACAAACTCTGTTGGTGAATTATGCAATGAAAATTCAAAAACTGATCGACCCATACGTTCAATAAGAAGGGAAACAAATCCTTTATGTCTCCCAATCATAGCAGGAGCGCCATCTGTAGTTACGCAAAATTTTTTAATATAAATCAATGTTCCGCTTTTCAAAATGTTTAACAAA
Source organism: Pachyrhynchus sulphureomaculatus (assembly GCA_019049505.1). Classification (NCBI taxonomy): domain Eukaryota; kingdom Metazoa; phylum Arthropoda; class Insecta; order Coleoptera; family Curculionidae; genus Pachyrhynchus; species Pachyrhynchus sulphureomaculatus. The sequence continues at coordinate 25,201 of JAHKBH010002877.1, forward strand.
TTCTGAAAATATATCCTCTCCTCTTGTAGTTCCCTGCAATGGGAGCAGACAAATCAGCTCTTCATACACACTGCCATCATCGAAGTCGCGCAACGATTGCCAGACGGGCAATGTCATTAATATCGACACTTTCATCCAATGCTACACTAAATACAAAACTCCGTTTGATAGCGTCTCTCTGCTGTTTTTGGACATTTTGTGTCATTTCGGTAATTCGTCTCTCGATGGTCCGCGCTGATGCCGGTATATCCCTGATCCTGGCCAATATTGTATCCTTATTGGGCAAGTCGTCGAATAAAATCTTGCCAGTACTCAAAAACGTTTGCTTTGTAAATTCTCCGTCAGTGAACGGCCTATCCTTTTGTGCCAACGATTGTGCAATTTTGAAACTGCATTCAGTTACCTGATTTTTTCCTTGGAAAACTTTGCTAAAGAATGTTGACTGTTTCTCGTATTGTTTACTTGCTCTTTGTATTGCCTCCATTTTATCAGCGTTATCTTAAATGACGATTCATGTTTTATCTGGAAATGTCGTTGTACACTAGATGTCCGGAAAACTACGCTTTCCCGACATAGGACACAAATGACCCGATCGTTTTGCTGTAGAAAACCGTAATCTGTTGTCCATGAAGTTTAAAATGATTGAACGTCTACCTTCTGTTTCTTCGCGGCCATAACGCAACGTAATTTTATTTTTAAACTTTTCGACGACTATTGACTGGAACGGATGTTACTTCTATACTAAATGATCCGCCGCTTGCTATATATAGAAAATAATGTTTCAGAAAATTCCAACGTTTATTAAATTTCTTAGAACAAAAATGCGCCCATTACAATCAAAGGGCCGCCTAGAAGTTAAATCTAAACAAAAACTAAAGTTCGGCAATATGAAAAGAGTTGCGGCGTGCGTCGGAACGATTGAAGTCAAGTCAAACAAAAACCGCCTTATAGCGGCTCTTTTGATCTGAATTCAGGACGTTTATTTGTGTTTTTGCCTAGGCTTATATTTTGAGGCTTGCCGTCTTTAATACTTGCCGAAATTAAAGCCAAACCAATGCATTCAGTAAAATTATAAATTACAAAATATATATTTTGTAGATTTTGGTAATAATACCTAGTGACCTATATAATATATCGTTTTTGTTTGTATCGTTAAAGTAATACGGTCTTCGATTATTTACTTAATTTCGAAACATGTCACAGATTACAGAATTAATGAGTAAACTTTGAATAGGTACGCGTGCCATTCAAAATTGCTTGGCGTCCCAAAGATGGCACGCCTGCCATAGGTTGCCGACCCTGCTCTAGCTTATCGATCTAATTAATATGCTGAATTTGAATACTATTTATGTCAGATTAAAATTTATTATAATATGCTTAGGAAATTATTTTATAAAAACACAATTATAGTGTACAAAATTATTCAAACTCCAAAGAAAAATGAAATAACTTATTTGTTGAATTAATATTAAAAACAGTGAATGTTAAATTGTATCAAACGTAGAATCTAGTCATTAGTTGTAAGTTTAGACTATAAATTAAGTATAATAACACATGGGCTGAAAAGTCCGGGCCTAACACATAGATGGCGCTAGTTTTATTGCAGTCAACCTTTTTTTCAGTTAATTACTAACCTTCAAAAGACAGCTGTTAAAATTTCATGATATTCTATTCATTAGTTTGTGAGTTTATTGTGCTAAGAGTGACGCTACTTTTGTTATTTTCAAAACAATGGATCAAAAACAATTTCGTGTTTTAATTTTACACTGCTTCTTGATGGGAAAAAAATACCGTTCAAGCGAAGCAATGGCTTGAAAAGTGTTATGGGGACTCCGCTCCATCAGAAACAACAATAAAACGTTGGTTTGCTGACTTCAAACGTGGTCGTAGAGACACCGATGATGCAGAACGCAGTGGGACGTCCAAATGAGGCGGTAACACCAGAAAAACATCAAAAAAATCCATAAAATCGTTTTGAATGATCGAAAAGTGAAGTTGCGTGAGTTAGCTGACATCGTAAAGATATCAAAAGAACGTGTTGGCTTTATCATATTGCATGAGCATTTGACTATGAGAAAGCTCTGTTCAAAGTGGGTGCCCGCGTATTGCTCACTGTTGATCAAAAACAATAAAACGTGTTGATGATTCTGAGCAGTGTTTGGCCATGTTTAAAGTAACAAACCGGAATTTTTGCGTCGATATGTGACAATGGATGAAACATGGATCCATCACTTCACTCCGGAATCAAAACGATCGTCATCTGAGTGGACAGCAACTGGTGAACCTCGTCCAAAGCGCCCGAAAGCACAACAATCGGCTGGAAAGGTTATGGCCTCGGTATTTTGGGATGTACGTGGTTGTAATATTCATCGACTATCTTGAGAAAGGAAATACCATCAACAGTGAATATTATTATAGCGTTATTGGAGCGTTTGAAGGCCGAAATTGCAAAGAAACGACCGCATATGGCAAAAAGAAAAAAATTTTGTTTCATCAAGACAACGCACCGTGTCACAAGTCAATCAAAAACAATGGCAAAACTACATGAATTGAACTTCGAATTACTCCCACATCCACGTATTCGCCAGATTTGGCTCCCAGCGACTATTGGCTGTTCGCCAGACCTGAAAAAAAAAAAATGCTCGCCGGTAAGAAATTTCGCACGAATGAAGAGGTTTATCGCTGAAACTGAGGCCTATTTTGAGGCAAAAGATAAATCGTTCTACAAAAGTGGTATTGAAATGTTTTAGAGCAGCGCTGGAATGATTGCGTTGCTCTTGATGGAGATTACGTTGATGAATAAAGCTAATTTTAAACCAAAAAAAACCGTGTTTTCTTTGTTAGGCCCGGGACTTTTCAGCCCATGTGTTATACCGTGAAATCATTTACTGGCATTTATTTTATTATATAAACAAAGTTTCTAAAAAAAAAAATTAAAATATTGTGGAAAAACTTAATTTTTTTTTTTCAATTAAAAAAAAAATAGAAAAAAAAACTCTGTCCACTCTGGGATTGGCGGGGATAACTGCAGAATTGATTGAAGTTTTTTTTAAGTAAAAAAAAAAAAATAATAAGAAATGGCGAACGGTTTTTCTCAAAAAAGGCAAAAATTTTAATATCTAAAAATTTTTTTGTATTTTTTTTTTAAAAAGTACATTTAATTACGAAAATTTTGAAAAAGAAATGTCTCGATCGGCCAATTTTTGACAAAGTTATGGCAATTTGAAAAAAGCCATTTTTTTGAAAAATTCATACTTTTTTTGAAGTGGGTAAAAAAAAAATTTGAAAAAATTCTGAGAAACCGTTTTTTTTCATAGGGTAGAAAAAAAGATAAAAAAACTTTCGGCCAAATCCGAAAAAGAGGTCGGGGTCAAAAAGTGGTCGATTTTGGCATGGAATGACCCTTATATATTCTAGTCACAGTAAATCACCCTGTAAAGCTATCTGGAACTAAAATAAACTTGCAGACTCCTATATTATTGTATTACCGAAGTCCATCCGAAATTCTAAACGTGTGTCCGAGTCATATTTTAATATAAATCTTTCTCCAGTGGCAGAAGTAAATAAATTTTATACCGAGGAGAAAAGTACTACCGAAAGATTGACATTGTTCTCTGTGAACGTCATCTCTGTTCGTGCTCTCTCTGTATACTAACTTTGACCATGATGTTGTTAATAGGATTTTAATGAACCTAATTATATATACAGATTCATTTTAAATT
>JAHKBH010002878.1:0-46611 GCA_019049505.1 Pachyrhynchus sulphureomaculatus
CATAGTTCCAATTAATTAGTTAAACATAACAGAAAAATAGTGTAGAAAGCAGGTGGTGTATGGAGACTTTTTAGACTGACTGTATGTCATCTGATATTACTTGTTAAATCGAAACGCATGCTTATGTTAAATGAAACGTTCACTATGATGTAATATTAACAAGTTTTTATATTGGTACCTTTACAGATATTTTAGCTGAAAGTCATGTCATTTTAAAAAATAATCGACCAAGTGCAAGTCAGACTTGAACAATTAGTGTTCCGTACGTTAATTGCTTTTAAAATAAAATAAAAAAAATATTACGGAGTTATAAAATAATCAGTGATTTCACAAAACACACCCCCAATGACTTTTTAACAAAGTTTGTTTCCGATCTTTTTTAAAAACTTGAAATTTTTGATTTTTTTTATGTATCAGATAAATTATTAAAGATAATGCACTCGTGTTAGTTTTCATTCAATTTACACCCTGTGGAGAATATTCCAGAATTTTTTCAAAATTTTTTGATCAGTATTTTTCGAGATAAGGGGTAACAGCGATTTTTGCAATTTTTTAAAAATAATACAAAGAGAAGTGTGCGCAAGTATTATGTTATATAAATTTTCGTGATTTCACAAATTTTCATTCGACACCCCACTTGATAACCTGGTAAAAACCACTTCCGAATTCACCTCCCAAAACTAATCTTTGAAGGTAGTTCACTCGTGACAATCGGAGCCAAAAGTATAGTCCGATAATAAATACAAAAAGTTTAAAATACTCAATGGCAGAGTATTTTATTTTTGTCGGGGACTGTATTCGATTCATGGAAACTTTCATATGCAGACACAAACTTTTAATGAAAATAAATGTGGCGACGCTGCCAATGCGTATACCGAATGCTCTATAGAATGACGTTTATATATGTTATTTATTATACTTTGTGTATGTTTACTGTTTAGACCGTATTACTTCTACTTAAAATAAAAAAAATATAATTTAAGTAAAAAATGCCTTTTGATTAAAATCAATTGCGACATAAAAGTAATTTTGCAAAGGAAAGCTCATCAATAAACCTCCTGGGAAACATACAAGATCTTATACGGCAAGAAAAGATGAAATAAGAAAACAAAGAGCATCAATAGCTAATTTGCCCTAAAAAACTTAGAAATTTATTGGTTAAAAATAAAGAGGCCACGAGAAAAAATAAAAAGAAACATGAAAGGGTACAGTATAAATCAAATTGTGGACTGTAGAAGGACGTTTATCATACTAGTGACATTATTAATCCTCAAGCGTTAACTAATATATTGCATAATGTTTCAATTACATCCGAGGGTGTATTTCGATTTAGAAACATTGAGATTCTCAAGTACAGCTGATATTTTGCAAATAGCGGTGAAATATCGGGATAAAACATTCTACGGCCTACGTAACGCTTTCAAAGTTACGGGCTTAGAATATATTAATGGCGACCTGTATTTATATGGTAAACCTATCAAAATAATCACTCTAAAGGACGCATTAATTTCATTCCAATAGTTTTTAATTTTTTCTCTAAAACCTTGCGCACTTGTTGCCCATAGTACACGTTTTGATTCATCCCATTTAACTCAAGGTATAATTAATTTTGCAATGATCGAAGATTTTAAAAATATTGCTGGTTTTAAAAAAAAAAAAAAACGCTTTCCTGACCGAAAAGCCTCAGAAATGTTTAAGCTCGGAAAGTTAACGGATGATTTAATGCAAATAGCACCAAACGGAAAATTCCATAAGGCGATATATAACGTTAAAATCCTTGAGAATTAAGCAAATGAGTTTTTGAAGAGAGAAGATTTATTTACAAATTACGTATGGTATAAAGGGTGCGTCATGGAAAAACTAATTTTGCCATCGTTAATGCCTTTAAAAAGTATTATTTCAGATCTTATGATTAAAAGAATTGCATCTGAATGCATAACCTTGAAAGTTCTAAAAAGTTCTTGTGATAAATAGTACAATTATTATCTAATCGAAAAGACAATGACAAACCATGTGTAACCAAAGATACGCGAGTAGTAAATAAAGTAATTAATTAGTTTATAGTACTTTATTTATTTATCACTAGTATCATTATTTATTTATTTAGTTTTACGGAGAAGCTTTATAAAACCGTTTTTTTAATATTTATTTAATATTGTTATCAATTGATATGTAAGTGTTGATAAATAAATATAATATTAACTTAAAATATTGAAAAATTATTGAACCTACAAACATATTTTTGTTAAATATAAATCTTTTAAATACTAAAGAAAAAAATAATAAATATCACGATACATATTAAAATTTTTAATTAATACATTTAATCTTTTTATTTGATGATTATAGATAAAGTTGATAAATATGTTGTGTTTACTCAATAAAATATTTAACCTACAAATGAATTTCTGTTTCAAAGTTAACCATTTTAAATGCTGTTTGAATGTTGGCGCGTAAAATAGGATGACATACAGCGTTGTCAAATTGTGATATTTGTCCTTCACTTAAATATTTATATCTTTTTAACAAATCTTTAATTAAAAAATAATTTTTATTTCAAAATTTTTCTAATTTCTTTTTTACTAAATATTAGTTTTTTAAAAACTTCGTAAGAAAAATTCTTAAGATATACACGAAACTATGCCTTTTTTATACTTCATTGGCCTATTTCATGTTAATTATGTGCATTTTAATTATGAATATCCCGCTTCGCAATCGGTCAATTTTTTTTTAATTAAATGAATAACATTTAGATTAACATCATATTTCAATTCCATCAAATTCTTAAGAAAAGTGAATTTACGAGTGAACTACCATAAGTCAAAATTTAACTTTCTAAACTACACGGTTCTGATGGGGTCATCAATTCCTACGTTTGTGCCAAATTGCAACTTTCTCTGTCAAATAGTTTCGGAGAAAATCGGGTGTAATGGACAGTCACCAAAGTGATCTTATAAGTGTTCCGTATGGAACACTAAAAATAGTTCGACAACATTGTCAAAATTACAAGCGTTCGAATTTGCTGGTAAATGAGACTTTTGCAAAATTTAAAATAGTCCAAATGACCAGTAAGCGTGAACAATCCCAAACGATACTTCGGTAAATGGTCTGCGACCATTAAGTCATCTTTATTTCAAGTATTTCATTAACATCAAATTTAAAAATTGATATCTCATTTCGTTCGAAACTGGATACAGTTCTTTAGGATCTAGAGACACTGGAATGTGAAAAAATGCAATAATCTCAGAATGGGTTTTTTTTCACGAATAAGGCTTTCCTAGTTAGTTATATGTTACAAAAAAATGTGACTAATTAGTCACCGTTAACAGTTAAAGAAGATTAATATCTGTTAGTTAAATTTTTATAATATTTACCTTCTCTTAAGTCGTTTAGAATCTCATGAAGATATCTGCTTTGGGAAAGTTACTTGTTGAGGGATGCAAATGAACTTTCATATTTCCGCCTGAAAAAAGAGATATTTACAAATTATTATAATTCAGGAAATAATGATATAGCTATAATAAGTGTATGATCACAAATTAGCGACGAATTTACTTCTATTTTAAAAACTATAAGCGACGTAAAAACTAGTCGATAAGAAAAGCTTTAGGGCATTAAGATGTTCATTAACGCTTTCTTTTATTGTCGTACAAAAATCAAACTTGTAGATTTTTATTCTAAATACGAACCCCTACTGTTTACTCATTTCAAACATGGTTAGATATCATAGGGATTGGGCACTGGTAGAGTACCCTCTACGTTATCTACCTTTGGAGGACGTTGTGCATTTTTCAGCAATTTTCCGCAGGCATTCTCTTCTGCAAAGCCTTGTACAAACGTATATTAGTTTCCAGGCGCTCGTTTTGTATAAAACCGTTTGGTATAACACTCGTGGTGAACAGGATTATCTCAATTATTTGAATGCTGTTTAATTCTACTGTCTTCTTAATTATGCTTCCAGAAACCCATATTTTGGCAAACTTCGTGTTGTATTTTCCCCCGTATATTATTATTCTTTGGGAAGCAGTATCAGTTTATTTCATTATTGTTACTATTCTTCTTTTTCACATTTGGTCAATGTCGTTGTGTCTTTGTAGTAAGGATCTGTGTTTTCTATGATTTTGTATGTTGTGGCTAGTGCTTGGTGAACTACTTTTGCCGCTGAATCATGTATTATTGTTTTTTATTCACTTGGTCTTGTTCTATGTGGTATCTGTGTTTTCCGTGAAGTGTTTTTTCTGACCACGTTTTCATCTTTTCCTATTGTAATTGAGTGTGACTGTGTGTCTGCTGGGTGATCTGCCCGGCATAAGTCGAGAGGTGTGTAGTTTTTGTCTGCTTTCACTGCTGCTGTATGGAGGCTGGTCTGTTTGGTGTGAAAGAATTTCCTAAGTGCTTGTATTTGTTTTGTGTGTAATGATCTTATATCTATGTCCTGTATTTGGTGAATTGAGAACGTATAAGGATGTGAATATTTTCTATATCTGTGTGTGACCATTTGATGATACCAAATGAATATGTGAGTATAGGTATAGCGAACGAGTGGAGGCTTTAGTGAGATTTTTGGAGTTGAGTTTTGTTTGTATAAGTTTGGTGAGTCTGTTTTTGAATTCGCTTCTGAGTTCTGTTTTAACGTTAGTGTGGTTGCGTTTGATGCTTTGATGGAAGCCTAGATATTTGTATGTTTCTTTGTCGAGCATGTTATCTAGTGTTCCATTGCTGATGGTTTTTGTCTCATGGTGACATTTCCATTGGCTTTTGTTGAAGTGAAGCAATTTAAATTTACTTATACCAAACTCCATATTGGTATCTAAGGTGAATGTTTATGTGATTTTGAGCAGTTCTTTCAACTGGGTTTCCGTGGTAGCGTAGAGTTTTATGTCATCCATATATAGGAGGTGGTTTATTTTATGTTGGTTAACTTTCTGGTGTCTCATGCAGAAACCATGGTCTGTTCTGTTTAGTGTATTTGAGAGTGGATTGAGACATAGGCAAAACCATAGAGCGCTGAGCGAATCTCAGTGAAATATACCCCGTCTGATATACAGTTCTTCTGTTTGGATGCGTTCGGTTTGTGTTTCTAGGTGGATTTTGGTTTTCCATGTTATCATAATCTTCGAGAGAAGTTGCCTGAGGTTGTGGTTAACTTTGTAGATTTCTAGGGCTCCGGTTAACCAACTGTGGGGTATGGAGTCGAAGGCTATCTATTCTGCGCCCCTTCTGCTCTTCTGTGAGAATATTGTTGTCTATTAGGTGTTGTTCTATCTTCTTGGAAATTGTGGCTGTGATGATATTGTATAGGGTTGGATGACAGGTTATTATTAACATTATTATTATTTTAATTTGGTAGTATCCAAAATGAGTAACTTGTTATGCAATAATATTCTTGCGTGTGTTTAAAGCTTTACAAAATGAGCTATTTTAATTTGGCTCATAGTATGTATATATTTGGTAAAAATATATAAATAAATAAAATTGTTGTACGTATATACCAGGCCTAGAAATAAGAGGGACATAAATAATAATCGGAACTTTTAAAAAGATGAACATATATTTGTGAAGTTGAAGAAAATCTCCTTCCGATAATATATGTATACAAAATATGATTTTTGTACGATCGATCTAAAACTTTGCACACTACCATAAAATGTAATTCTAGACACTTTTTCCTAATAATTGTTTTCAATATTTTAACAAGTAGTATGACTTTCAGACTTTAAACTTGAGAAAATTCCAATTTCCCTTCAAAAGACAATCGTTAATCGGCACTCCAAAATCATTTCTTTGATTTTAAATGATACATAATCAACCTATAAATTCACTGTTTTTCTAAATTTAGTAATAAAGAAAAATTTCGTTCTGCCTGTCACTGCATAACCACATATAACCTGTTACTAAAATTAACAAATATAGATGACAACACCGGTACAGAGTCCTAACAAGTTTTGCAACCAGAACAGGTGCGGGGTAGGTTTTTAGCGGCGCTAAACGAACATTGGATACGGTAATTTTTTGCATAAGACTGCGTCGAAATTTTGTCCAGTGTTTTATACTTATCCCCACCGTACTCATAGCACTTTTGATTTGGCGGGAAACAGCATTGTGAATGACATACTCCGTCCATTTTGTTGTCCTGTGTAATTTATTAATTTTACATGCCCCCTGAAGTTTATTTCCTACTAATTCCTCAAAAGTAAACAAAAAATTAAAATAAAAACTATTTCAAGAATTAATTGAAATTTAATTACAAATGCGTCGTGCAGGCGTAAACATAAATAGCGGCGCTAATTTAATTTTTAATTGCCGTATAAATTTCGAATTAGCAACCAATTATTTTTAATATGGGTCGAAATGAGATTTTTTGGCCCAATTAATCAACTAAAGTCGCCGCATTACACACAAAATCGAATTCAAGACATGAAAACTATTATTTGATAATTCACGTAATGGCGAAACAGCAATGGCGTGACGGTGAGAATAATAAAATTTCGCGTGTGCAGTTTTGCGAACGCCAGCGTTTCGTGCAATGCCCAATTGGGTTCTTGTAACGAATACTAAAACTAAAATAGACGATGGATTTTAATGGTTACACACCAAGAAAAATACAGTAAAACATATACGACCAAGATGTCGTGATATTCGTCAACGTCTTTCAAATGGCGAAACATACATTTGTATTTTAAGGCATCCTTTTAGACAAAGCGGGAGTGCTGCCACGGGCATTGTTACATTTCTGCAATAACTACTACCTATCTGTGTAGCTAAGCCAAAATATACTTAAATAAATTAATAAATAAATACATTAATCTCTATGGATTAGATCCTGGAATCCTTGATACTGCAGGCAGATACGCTACCACTGAGCTAGGGACGCCAGCAACTTAAGAACGAAAAAACTTTTGAAAAATATCCATCCACTAGACTACTTATATTTTAGTTTTAAATATTGGCACACTTTCTATTCGTTTCAGAGCTGTGAGTTAGTTTTCTTTATACATACTCTACAGTCTAATCGCAAATACTCTCAATGGTGAGTTACGGTTAGGAATTTTACATACAAACCCGTAGTACTATTAACGAGGTTTTATTTCTTTTTTCGTAAGTACGCAGGATACGTACACAATTTAGCTCATTTTTAGTGTTCCGTACGGAACACTTATAAGATCACTTCGGTGTCTGTCTGTCTGTCTGTCTGTCTGTCACACCCGATTTTCTCCGAAACTATTTGACATAGAAAGGTGAAAGTTGGTAATAATATAGGAATTGATGGCCTCATCAGAGCCATGAGTTTTGAGAATTAAATTTTGACTTAAGGGGTTAGTTTTGGGGGGTGAAGTCGCAAGCGAAAAAAAATTTTTTTTACTACGTCATCGAGTGTGATGTCAAATGAAAGCTCGTGAAAACACGAGTAAAAAATATATATATAATATTATACTTGCGCGCACTTTTCTTTGTATTATTTTTAAAAATTCGCGAAAAATCGCTGTCCCGGGCCTTATCTCGAAAAGTACTTATCAAAAAATTTCGAAAAAATTCTGGAATATTCTCCACGGGGTGTAGATTGAACGAAAATTATCACGAGTGCATTACCTTTAATAATTTATATGGTATATAAAAAAAAAAATTTCAAGGTCATCAGATTTCAGTAAAGATTGGAAACAAACTTTGTTGAAAACTCATTTGGGGTGTGTTTTGTGAAGTCACTGATAATTTTATACCACCGTAACATAAATTTTGACTTAAGGGGTTCGTTTTGAGGGGTGAAATCGGAAGTGAAAAAATTTTTTTTTTACTAGGTCATCGACTGTGGTGTCAAATGAAAGCTTGTGAAAACACGAGTAAAATATATATATATATATATATATATATATATATATATATATATATATATATATATATATATATATATATATATATATATATATATATATATATATATATATATATATATATATATATATATATATATATATATATATATATATATATATATATATATATATATATATATATATATATATATATATATATATATATATAGATATATATATATATATATATATACTCGTATATAATGTAATACTTGCGCACACTTTTCTTCGTATTACTTTTAAAAAATCGCTGTCCCCTACCTTATCTCGAAAAGTACTGATCAAAAAATTTTGAAAAAATTCTAGAATATTCTCCACGGGGTATAGATTGAACAAAAATTATCACGAGTGCATTACCTTTAATAATTTATCTGGTATATAAAAGAAAAAAACAAAATTTCAAGGTCACCAGTTTTCAGTAAAGATTGGAAACAAACTTTGTTGAAAACTCATTTGGGGTGTGTTTTGTGAAGTCACTGATCATTTTATACCACCCTAACAAAAATTTTTATTTTTTTAAAAACAATCAACGTACGGAACACTAATTGTGCAAGTTCAACTTGCACTTGACCGGTTTTATTATTACTTTTGTCGTCAACGAGTGGAGAAAGCAGAAAAAATATTACACTATTAGCGTTTTTTAAATCCATTGTTGCTGTTAAAATCGTTACCAGTTATCGAAACGTTAGAAAACAAAAACACTGTAAGGTACAAATAAACTCAAACAGGTGTGTAATAATAATAATAATAATAACAATGCATCCAAACGTGTCACACCGGGTGTAGACAAGATCAAATCCAAAATTCCCAACCGAACATTGCCAGAAATCCTTGATACTTTGAAACAAAAACTATCTGTATATACAAAGAATCAAACAAGAGGAAAGAGACCAACAACCTCTTCCGAAGAAGCAAAAAACAGTTCTACCGAAAAAGTATGTTCAGTAGTGACTGAACCACCAAACAAACAAGAACTCACAGATTATTGGAAAAGTATCTGGTCAGAACCCAAACTACACAATAATAACATCCCCTGGATCAAAGCAGAAGAAGAGAACAATAAACATGTGACAGAACAAGAAAATTCCACATTAACTACACAAGAAATTACAGAAATAATCAAACATACACAACTGTAAATGCCCTGGAACAGACAATATACAAAATTTCTGTTACAAACAGTTTACCAACACACACGAACCACTCACATCCTAAATTAACAAAGCCATTCTACAACCACTTTCCTTACACAAGGAATAACATACATCAAACCCAAAAGCTCAAACACCACAAACCCGTCAAACTACCGACCTATCACATCAAGATCATCACAGCCACAATTTCCAAGAAAACAGAACAACACCTAATAGATAACAATATTCTCACAGAAAAGCAGAAGGGGTGTAGCAAAAATAGCCGAGGATGCAAAGAGCATCTGATCATAGATAGCGTGGTCATGGGACAAACCAGAAAAGAACACAGAAACTTGCACACCAGTTACATAGACTATAAAAAAGCCTCTGACACCATACTCTACATCTTGTTAATCAGAGCCCTGTAAATCTACAAAATCAACCAAAACCTCAGGCAATTTCTCGGGCAAATTATTAAAACATGGAAAGCCAAAATCCACCTAAAAACACAAACCGAATGCATCCAAACAGAAGAGCTGGACACCAGACAGGATATATTTCAGGGAGACTCGCTCAGCGCGAGTCTCAATGCATTCTCAAATACACTAAACAGAACAGACTATGGCTTCAACATCAGACACCAAAAAGTGAACCAACATAAAATAAACCACCTCCTATATATGGATGACATAAAACTCTACGCTGCCACAGAAACACAGCTGCGAGAACTCCTCAAAATCACAGAACCATTCACCTTAGATATCAATATGAAATTTGGTATAAGTAAATGTAAAGTGCTCCACATCAACAAAGGCCAATGGACAGGCCACCATAAGACAGAAACCATCAACAAAGAAACACTCTATAACATACTAGACAAAGAAACATACAAATATCTGGGCATCCAGCAAAGCACCAAACTCAACCACAATCATATCAAAACAGAGCTCAGAACCGAATTCAAAAAGAGACTTACGAAACTTTTACAAACAAAATTCAACTCCAAAAATCTCACTAAAGCCATCAACACGTTCGCTATACCTATACTCACATATTCATTTAGATTCTTCAAATGGTTACACACATACATAGAAAACATTCACATCTTTATACGTTCTCAATTCACGAAGAGGAATTATACACATAAAACAAATAGAAGCACTTAGGAAATTCTTTCACACCAAGCAAACCAGCCTCCACACAGCAACAGTGAGAGCAGACAAAAACTATACACCTCTTGACTTATGCCGGGCGGGATACACACAGTCACACCCAATTACAACAGGAAAAGATGAAAACGTGGTCAGAAAAAACACTCCATGGAAAACACAGATACCACATAGAACAAGACCACGTAAATAAAAAATAATCATACATTTGGTTATAGGATGGGCAGCTATTCCTTGAAACAAAAGGCTTCTTACTTGTCATCCAGGATAAAGTCATATTAACCAGAAACTACCAAAAGCATATGATCAAAGACCCAATTATTACAGAAAATAGATGCAGGAAATGCTACCAGCATAAAGAAACGATCGAGCACATAACAAGCGGATGTAAAATATTGGCAGGAATGGAATACACAGCCAGACATGACAGCGGCAAAAGTAGTTCACCAAGCACTAGTCATAACATACAAACTCACAGTAATCACAGATCCCTTCTACAAATACACACCAACATCCATACTTGAAAATAAAGATTACAAGCTCTACTGGGACATCAGTATCCATTCAGATAAAACAGTCTCCGCCAATAGACCCGATATTACTTTTCAGTGCAAAAAAGGAATAGTCACCTATCTAATTGACCTAGTTGTCCCCAATTACACAAACAAATGAAATATACAGAAAAAATTTCCAAATGCACAGACCATGCAAGAGAATTGAAAAGGCTATGGAAACAAGAAAAAGTCATCATTGTCCCCCTCGTCATATCAGCCACAGGCCTTACATCAACAACAATCACACCACACTTAGTGCAATTAGGACTCAACACAAACATACACAAAAACATTCAGAAGTCAGTGATTCTGAAGACATGTAATATTGTCAGGTTATTCCTTAATATACAATGGTAATATCGTTTGTGTTGACTTGGCTTAGGCCCGTCAGCCAAACATGGAACCACATTGACCAAATGTGAGAAAGAAGCACATACCAGTCATAATAATAACAAAATTGTTGATTTTAGCTTTTCCCAAGAAAAAGACATTGTCAAAGATTGTACATACTCGTTTAAAAAAATTCTTAAAAAAGAATAATTTGATGACTCCTTCTCAGTATGGATTTAGATCCAATTTATCAACAGAAAGTGCCCTTTTTGAAATTTTAAATTATGTTTATGGTGTGCGAAACCAGGGAAAGTATTGTGTCATTGTACAATGTGATTTATCAAAAGCTTTTGATGTAGTAGATCATAATAATTTATTACAGAAACTCGAGAAATATGGCATGAGAGGCGTAGCACTGACTTAGTTTTGTTCCTATTTGTCTGATCGAAAATATGTTTCAATTCTTACTGACGGGAATCGCTATGATTCTGATCTTGGGGATGTGACTGCTGGGGTTCCTCAGGGATCTGTGCTTAGGCCTTTGTTATTCAGTATTTATACAAATGATCTTCCTAAACATATCAAGGCAAAAGTTGTAATGTATGTTCACGACACAACTTGTCTCCTGAGTGACGACAATCCCGAAAAATTTCAGATAGCGACCAAAGATTGTATAAATGAATTAACTAATGGCTTCGCTGCAAACAAGCTAAAGCTTAATGTTGATAAAACCTGCCTCTTTGTCTTCAAAAATAGAAATTCGGAATCGCTATGTGAAAACATGTTTACAAGTGATTATAAAATCAACCCCATTTTAGAGTCAAAAATCTTGGGTTTAACTGTTGATTTAAACCTTAAATTTGAAACACACCTGAGAGAGCTTAAACTAAAACTTAATGCAATATGCTTCTCTATACATGTTCTGAGAAATGCAGTGACTCTCAAGGTTTTGAAACTGTTTACTATGGATATTTCCATTCAAGGATGGTTTATGAGGTTCAGTTCTGGGGGAATGAGCTTGGAAGTCTGGGCATTTTTCGTGCTCAAAAGAGGTGTGTGAGAGCAATTGATAATATAAAACCTAGAGATTAATGTAAAAAATATTTTAAAAAAGATCGCATTATGACATTACCGTCTTGTTACATGTATAAGAGCCTATTAATAATGCACAAAATGAAGAACAAATATATTTCTGGCTCTAGCATTATGGCATATCCTCTTAGAAGAGACCTCATTCGCTCGGTCCTGCCAAATACGGCCAAATACTATAATAGTACATTTTACCAAAGTATTCTACTGTATAACCTATTGCCTGTGTCTATGAAAAACCTGGGCATTAACCGATTTAAAAAGAGACTAAAGAATATTTTATTGGAAGAGGCATTTTACAATGTACAAGAATTTAAGGATTATCTTGGTCGCCTCTGAAACGAAAAACTTTTAATTAATTCAGTATGTGTATTGTGTATCATGCATTTGCAGTTATTGGTGTTCATCTGACCTATACTTGTTTTATGTAATTAACTGATAATTTAATATATGTATATAGTTTAGGACTAAATTTAAGTCTTAACCCTGTCTAAAGCTGTTGCAAAATGGACAATAAAGATTATTATTATTATTATTATTAAAGGCGTGCGTTCTTTTGTTGACAAAAAAAGTGATGGCCTGTGAAACGAATGTTGCTTCGAGTACAATGTTTCGAATTATTAACGACGATTTTAAAATGAAACGGTTACTATTTATTATCGGAAAAAAACAAAGAAAACAATATAGACTGGGGCAATACAACACTGAGTATAAATCAATGTTCTATCATTTGTTAAAATTAAAGACTCCCCTTGCTATAGCCCAAATTTCAACGCACATGATTACAGAGGGTGGCATATTATGAAAGGTAAGGCGTATTGAATCGGATAAAGAAATTTGAGGATCCTAAAAAGGTATCATAGGCGAAACTGTTGATATTCCCTTTTCAAGCAGTCTTTTATAAGGAGAACCCCATCCTTTGGAAACGATTTGCTCAGGACTGTGTTTCCCACCGAGTGCAACTTACAGTTATGCAAGACCAACGCGAATTGCTCTTTCCACACACGCGTTGCTCCTGTAGCACTTTAGAGATTTTCCTGCAGTAGTTTGTTCATTCATAAAAAAAAATGCGATTTTGATTTTTTATGTCAAAATTTTTTGGTCGCCAAAGCACCTAGAAAGTAAACCAGCACTTGTTCAACTCAAACGATAAATTAAAAAACTAGAATACGTATAACCGAAATGTTTAAGATCACCTTATGTACCTGGGCTTTCTTGCGTCATTACGTGCCAACATAAAATACAATTTTAAGTCTGAACTGATATTTTATGAGCAATACTTTAGCCGTATATGATTAATTACCGGGAAAATTGCCGAAATAAACCAAAAATTTAAACAATAACTTAAAATAAAATTCAATTTCTAATAAAATCATAAATTGTTCGAAATAATTTATTACTTTTGTGTTTCACGACGTCGTCGTTCCGGAGGTGTTACTGAGCTGAATTTATATTTAACAGCAATTCTGCAAAAAAGAAAACCAAAAACAAAAGTGCAGCATAGAAATAATACTAATAATAAGTCAATTAATTAACATGATTAGCCAAAACGCACATCGAGTGTTAAAATAAGATGTTTGGTTACTTCTTATATATGGTGTTATATGTTAGGTCCTTTTCAGGGTTTTTAGGGTCGAGGAATTTGAAAAATAATTTAATTTTTTATTTTAGTGAGAGAAGTGGGTAAAAGAAGTTGAGTAGTCAAATATTGTATAGTTTCACTAGTATTAGGAGAATTTTTCCAGGTTTTTAGTTGCGATGTTGAACAAATTTTAAACATAATTACTTATTTACTAAAAATAATTCTGTAACGCATATGGGGTGAGAGAGTTAGAAGGGTGGTGTCGCATTTATTGTGTTATAGGTATTCTTCAGGAATCCTTAACTAAGTTGGGAATGTGGAATCTTGGCACAATGATACTACTCAGTATATATCACCACTACACCAAACACTTTATTTTTGCACTCGACGCGCGTTTCGCTAACCATGTTAGCTTCATCATCGCTCCTGATGAAGCTAACATGGTTAGCGAAACGCGCGTCGAGTGCAAAAATAAAGTGTTTGGTGTAGTGGTGATATATACTGAGTAGGAATCCTTAAGTCAAGGAATCGAAACATTACATTATTTTTTGTATATTAACACAAGAATGGGGTGTTAAATGAAAGTTTGTGAAAACACGAGTTCAAAAATATGTATGTTGTAATACTACATTAATATTATTTTTAAAAAATTGCCAAAAATCGCTATGAGAGGACTAATCAAAAAATTTTGAAAAAATCCTAGAATATTTTCCGTAATGTGTGAAATGAATGAAAATTATCACAAGTTACTTTTGATAATTTATCTGGTATATCTTCTTCTTCCGACTTATAGCTAGGCACTATTGCCTGTTTTCTTTGTTCCCTGATCTATATATCGTCGCTCCATCTCTTTCTTGGACGTCCCATTGATCTTTTCCCATTCGGCAACTTGTCTCTTGCTATTCTGTTGTTTGCCATTCTTTCTATGTGTTGATCCCATTCCATTTTTCTTCCTCTTATCCACTGGTTGATATTTTCTATATTACATGTGCGTTGTATGTCTTCACTTCTTTCTCTATCCCTCAGTGTCTTGTTTGTACATCTCCTAAATATTCTCATTTCAGTTGATTCCAGCATCTTCTGTGTTATACTTGTATCGGGTCTGTTACATAGATGTTTAGTCGTTTTACTATATTTTCCTTCACTTTCCTTGGCATAAAGGGAATTACTATTGACCAATAATTCGAAAATTTAATATTCCACACTATACATTAAGCGACCAGTGGTTTTGGTTTTGAACTTCCCGGACCCAAAACGGATTAACTGTTGAATAACAATGCATGTTATGGCTGTTAACTGTTCCATTATTGCGAAAAGTAGCTTCATCAGGAAACATTATTTTGGATAAAAAATTTGGACCGGCCTCTATTGCTCCATTCGTGGTAGTACAAAAGTTTACTTGTCGTTCAAAATCACGGTCTTGAAGTTTTTGGTGTAGGTCAATATAAAAGGGATGATACTTGTATTTTCTCGTGGTGCGATTAGCCGTAGATTGGAATGTGTCTGATAAGTCAGCTAGTTGACGGCTGCTGACCTGGGGATTATCTTCAACATGATGTAAAATCTCGATTTCTTTTTCCTCATTTGGTTTACTACTTTTCGTTTCGTATACTCAACGCTACCACTACCATCAAACCGTTCCATTAAGCACTGAAAAGATTTTCTATATGGTATACGTCGTATATTTCGCGTAAAGCCTTACTACCAAAAGACAATTTTTTCCCGCCTCACCCAGTATATAAACCATATCAATTAATTCATTTTTAGGAAAATCCTTTATACGTCATTTACTACAACAAATTAACCTATTTTTACTTGCTTAATAGACATGTCAAAATTTGACAATGCTTACATTTTTGTTGTTGTAAGTGTATTAAAAACAAGGGTAAAAATTGAAAAATTCAAAATAAATCGAAAACTATTAGAAGTAGGTATATACAGATATGTAAGTCACTACTGGTCGTATCACGCCCTAGTATATTCTTGTTTCGGTCTCAACGGAGTGGAATTTATTTCTAAATATGGTGTCATTGAGGCATCCTGCTATCCTATTAGCCTTGTTGAATTGATGTTGTACTTCTTCCTCTCTCATGCCCAAATGTTCCCCATATTAGATATTTTGATGCACAGGTAATCGACCTACATCACCTGTTCTATTGGTTTATCTTCCACCACCAACTTGCTACTGATCGGCTCCTTTCCTATTACTATTGTCTTCGTTTGTTCAGTTGATACATATTATATTGTATTGCTGCTATATAGAATTCGTATAGCAGTCTTTGCAGACCCTTCTCGGTCTCAGCCATTATTATCGCGTCATCTGCATAACATAAAGTTCTCTATTAACCATTCTATATCTCTTCTTTCTTTTGACATTCTTTATAATTTCATCCATAACAATATTAAACAGAAGAGGACTTAAAGAGTCTCCCTGCCTGATTCCAGATTCATAGCTGATTATAATTCTTTCTGCAAAACTTGCGACTACTTTATTGTCTTTATATATATTTTCGATAGTTTTGATTAGGTCTAATGGGATGTTCCTGTTATATAATAGATTAATAACGTTTTGTATTTGTACAGGGTGAGTCAACGAGAGAGTAAAGTTCATTATCTCATTTCTTTCGGGAATGACGACAAAAATTGTTCTAGAGAATGTTAAGGTGCATAGTTTGAAATTATTTTTGAGTATACAGGGTACTTCAAAAAAGAGTGGACGATATAGTATATGTTTTTTTAAATGGAACTTCCTATTTTCTAATTTATTTTTAAATTCTGCTTAAAATTTTATAACCTTTTTATTAATAATGTTATATACCTAAACCTGGTAGTTTTTCTAATATTTCGATTTTTTTTTAAAAATACTAGTTCTCAGTTTTGTCAAAAATTGCCAGTAGCGCCATTGTTTCTGAAGGTGGAATACGCATAATTAGTACGAGCGTTCTATAGAGATAAAAAAAAGATATATGTAAAGAAATTTGAGTTAGATGCTACAGGGTGTTTTTACCCTTGTTTCTAATACACTTAAACAACAAAAATGTAAGCATTGTCAAATTTTGACATGTCTATTAAGCAAGTAAAAATAGTTTAATTTGTTGTAGTAAATGACGTATAAAGGTAATAGTTATGGATTATCCTAAAAATGAATTAATTGATACATGTACTGGGCGAGGCGGGAAAAAATTGTCTTTTGGCAGTAAGGCTTTACGCGAGGTACCCTACTAGACGTATACCATCTAGAAAATATTTTCAGTGCTTAATAGAACGGTTTGATGGTAGTGGTTGAGTATACGAAACGGAAAGTAATTAACCAAATGAGGAAAAAGGAATGGAGATTTTACATCATGTTAAAGATAATCTCCAGGTCAGCAGCCGTCAACTAGCTGACTTATCTGACATATCCCAATCTACGGCTAATCGTACCACGAGAAAATAGAAAAAGTTTCATCCCTTTCATATTGAAACACCAAGAACTTGACCGTGATCTTGAACGACAAGTAAACTTTTGTACCACCACGAATGGAGCAATAGAGGCCGATCCAAATTTTTTATCCAAAATAATGTTTTCTGATGAAGCTACTTTTCGCAGTAATGGAGCAGTTAACAGCCATAACATGCATTATTATTCAACAGTTAATCTATTTTGGGTCCGAGAAGTTCAAAACCAAATCCACTGGTCGCTTAATGTATGGTGTGGAATATTAAATTTTCGAATTATTGGTCGAAATAACTCCCTTTATGCCAAGGAAAGTGAAGGAAAATATAGTAAAACGACCAAACATGTTTACTCAAGTAGACGGGCATATTTTTGAACATTTATTACATCATAATAATTATTCATTATGTAAATTAAACTATATTGAGAACATTATTAACTTGTTTATGTTTTCAAAATAGCGTAAGTCAGGGGTGCTCAAACGGTCGATCGCGAGTGCTTTTTGAGTCGATCTCGAGAAATAATTCCGATTTTTTTTTTTTTTTTTTTTTATGGGTCTAGCACACGTGCTACAGGGAAGTCCCTAAAGCGCTACAGGAGCGACACGTGTGCGGAGAAAGCGATTCACGTTGTTCTTGAATCGCTGTAGATTGTACTCGGTGGGAAACACAGTCCTGGGTAAACCATTCCAAAGGTATGATGTTCTCCATATAAAAGACTGCTTGAAAAGCGTTGTACAAGGAGTAACAAGCTGAACCTCATACGGATGTGAAGCATTAGCGCGACGTGTACTTCTAATATGCACCGCTCTGGGAGGAATTAGACGGGCCACATCTTTCGAACACTTTCCATGAAAGTACTTGTAGAATAGGCTCAAGTCGCCAACCGTTCTTCGATGTTCCAGCGAATCAAGGCCGTCGGTCAGTTCCGGGTGTCCAATCAGACGAACAGCTCTTCTCTGGATAGAATCCAACAAATGCAGTGTATGTTTGGGAGCGGAGCTCCAAACATGGGAGCAGTATTCCATAGTTGGTCGAATTTGCGCTTTGTAAAGAATTAACAGTTGTTGTGGAGTGTAAAGCTTTCTGGTTCGAAACAATATTCCCAACTTTTGAGAAGCTCTTCTTGCTATGCCTGCAACATGTTCATGCCAGGACATATTTGCTCCCAAATTAACGCCTAACAGATTGAGTGACGATGTTAGAGGGATGGAGTGCCCCGACATAACTATGTCGGGTTCTGCAACGTTAACTTTTTTAGAAAAAACTGCCGCCTGGGTTTTTGTAGCGTTAAATTCCACTTGGTTACTGTCACCCCAAGATAGAATTTCTTCCAGGTCTTTGTTATAGATATAGAACTATTCACAGATTTTGTTTTCGGTAACTAAAACAAAATGTAATGAATAAACTACTAAAATTTATTCGATCCACAATTAGGCCAGAATAAACCCCTCATCACTTTCTTTTATCGTAATAGCCCCCTGCTAGCGGCAAAAGGCGGCTTTATCAAAGGAACGTGCGGTACTTGTCAAAGAAAAGCCGCGTTTTTGATTCCCGCCTATTTTTCTAGAAACTTCGGGCGGCGTGTTTGACAGGAACATTCGAGACTTCGTTCGCGCCGATATAAATGTTGCGCCTGCAGGAATAGGAGTCAGTCTGAGTTGTAACTTGAAGGCGATACATCGATACAAAGTTTATTAATAAATAGTCCAAAATGAGTGCGGCGAAGAAAAGTAAAACTTATCATTTTAATAACGATTGGGAGGAAGAATTTTTCTTTTGTATAGTAAAGGATAAGTGCATTTGTCTCATTTGCCGTGCGTCAGTTGCAATAACTAAGCGTGGGAACTTAGAGAGGCATCATAAAAACGGTTTATAAAAACTATGAAAAGGATTTTCCGTCACAGAGTGAATTAAGAAAACGATAAGTACGTGATTTGATAACTTGTTTGAAAAAAGAACAAACCATGTTCACAAGACCAGCCAAACAATCCAAAGCTGCAACGATCGCGTCATTTAAAATAGCTCATATATTGGCGAAACACCATTTGATGATGGATTGGTTGTAAAGGAAGTATTTATTGAAGCGGGTGAGACTTTATTTGGAGATTTTAAAAATAAAACAGAAATTATGTCTGCTATTAGAGAACTTCAGTTATCTCGTCCGACTGTCACAAGGCGTGTTGAAGTCATGAGTCAGGACATGGCAGATAAACTAAAACATGATATCATGAAATGTACATACTTTTCTTTACAGTTCGACGAATCCACCGTTTTGACAGATACTGCCGAGCTGTGTATTTTTATTCGAATGGTATTCGATGACATGTCGGCTAAGGAAGAGTTTACAATGATTCCTCTGAAAGGAAAGACCCGTGGCGAAGATATATATGACGTTTTCTTCAATTTTGTAACAAACTACAAGCCACCAATATATAAACTAGTGCATTACAGCCGATGGAGCACCAGCAATGACTGGAAACAAAAACGGTTTTGTGGCATTGTGTCGAGCTAATGATGATTTTCCTTTATTTTTCTCCTTCCATTGCATTATACATCAACAAGTTTTGTGTTCAAAAGTTCTAAACATGGAGGAGATTATGGGCATTGCAATAAAAATTGTGAATTCTGTCCGTGCACGTAGCTTGCAACGACGGCTCTTTAAATTGCAGTTGGAAGATAGTGAGTCAGCTGAACACACTGATTTAGTTCTTCACACGGATGTCAGGTGTATGAGTCGCGGAAAATTCCTAGAAAGGTTTCAAGAATTATTGCCCGAAATAACAGCTTTTCTGGACGAAAGAGGTGATGACACTCAGATGCTGAAAAACAGAAAATGGCTGACTGATTTGTCATATTTGACAGACATCACAAGGCAAATCGCCCTTCAACTGACGACAATGTTTGGGTCAACTTACTTGTGCGAGTCTGCATTTTCTGAAATGAAGATAATTAAGTCAAAATATCGCAATCGACTAACTGACTAACATATGTCATCATGCTTGCGATTAGCACTCGGTAATTACGTACCATCTTATGACAAGTATGCTGAGGACATGCAGTACCACGCTTCAACATCCAAAGTCACTATTTAGTTAAATTTAGACACTAGAACTCGTTTGTTTTGTAAGAACCAATAAACTTGCAATTTTGAATAATTATGAGTTTTTTCGTTGACATTTTAGAGCAGACCTACACTTACCTTGACTAAAAAAATGCATATTGTGCGGAAAACTAATATCTATGCCACGATACACCCTACCTAGACGACAATCCTGCATCACACTTACTTGCAGCCTCTCAGAGTCGATCGTAGTCTAACAATATTGAGATAGATCGCCAGCAGTTCAAGTTTGAGCACCCCTGGCGTAAGTGTATTAAAAACAAAGGTAAAAATTGAAAAATTCAAAATAAATCGAAAACTATTAGAAATAAGTATATGACATACTTAATAAAAGTTTTATAAAACCTATCAGAAAAAATAATATTATACAGGGTGTGTGACTTAAAAAAATTGAGATTTTTTAATTTAAAATAGTCGAAATATATAAATTTATTTTGAACACCCTATAGCATCTAACTCAAATTTCTTTACATATATCTTTTTTTCATCTCTATAGAACGCTCGCACCAATTATGAATATTCTAGCTTCAGAAACAATGGCGCTACTGGCATTTTTTTACAAAACTGAAAACTAGTATTTTTTTTTAAAAAATTGAAATATTAGAAAAACTACTAGGTTTAGGTATATAACATTATTAATAAAGAAATTATAAAATTTTACGCAAAATTAAAAAATAGGATGTTCCATTTAAAAAAACATATGTTACATGGGCTACACATTTTTGAAGTACCCTGTATCCTCAAAAATAATTTTAAACTGTGCATATTAACACTCCCTAAAACTATTGTATATAACATTTTTTCGTCATTCCCGAAACAAAAGAGATAACGAACTTGACTTGACTCGCCCTGTAGATTGTCGTTTTTTAAGTCTATCAGGCACAAGTATGACGGAATGTTGTGTATTCTATGGATTTTGCTTTTACCTGTCTCACAATGAATAAGGCATTGGTGCATGAGCTCCCACTTCTGAATCCTTGCTTTTCGTCTTCCAATTGTATTCTGGCGTTTATTTTGGTTGTAATAATCTTTGTTGTGAATTTTAGTGTACAGTTCAATAGATTTATGCCTAGAGACATAAATGTACTAAACTGTACTATAAAAGAAGATCCAAATAACTCTAGAGAGTTATTTGGATCTTCTTTTTTTCCCTTCTTGTGCATCAGTATCTCTATTCTCCATTCGTCTGGGATTCTATTCAATCTTGTAATCATCTGTATAAATGTTTGGAGTTGCTTAACCAGAAAGTATCCCCCATATTTTAGTAGCTCATTCGCTATTTGGTGTTGGCCCGGAGATTTACGGTTTTTTAATTCTTCCAGCGCTTCTACTACGTCTTCTTCCATTATATATGTTTCTTCATTTATTGTTATATCTGGTGTTTATGGTAGTGTAACACTCTATTCTCTTTTATATAATTGTGTAAAATATGATACCCACGTGCCTTTCTTCACGTGTATGTACTCTATTAATTCTCCAGCAGGTTAGAACTTCACCCAAACATCCTGGACTCCTAGTTTGACCGCTGAAGGATCAAGCTCAATCCCCTCAAAACGCAAGCCATTGTCTTCTCCAAGGGCAGGGACACCTCTCATGGACATCTCAGCTTCAAGGTTCCCGCATCCAATGGGCCAACTCCATCAAGTACCTGGGCATCCAGTATGATAAACAACTCGTCTGGAAGGATTAGGTTTGCATTGTCACCAGAAAAGCCAAGCAACTGTTGGGTAAATTATACCCCATCATAAATCGCTCCAGTAAGTTGCTACTAAGAACCAAGTTACAAATTTACAACACCGCCATAAAAGCAGGCCTCACTTACGCCTGCCTCACAGGGTGCCAGCTCTCCAAGACAAGGAGAGCCCCACCCCAGGCAGTGCAGAACAAGGCGCTGAGGATGATTACGGGAACCCCATGGTTTATGAGGAACCGACAAATACACAGAGACCTCGGTGTGCCTACCTTAAAGGCATACATGAGGAAAATCCAGCTGAAGTTTTTGGAGAAAGCGTCCCAGCATCCCAACCCATGCATCAGGGACGCCTTCCGACTCCCACCACATGTCCGCCGCCAATTCCCGAGACCGTCCGACCCTCTCTCAGATGAATACGATGACCCCCCCCTTGCCCACCGTGACAGAAGACTGTTAATCTAGACTAAGTTATAATAAGTCCTAGTTTAAGTTAACACTAAGTTTCTAAGTTAAGTTACCGTAGGTCTTAGGATAAGAGAACCATGTAACAAGAAACAGGTTTCCTAGGGTTCCTAAGTTAGTATAGGACTACTAGTTTAAGAGGTAGAGGTTAAGGTAGGATAAGCAAACAGTCACATTAAGTTTTTGTACATTCATAAATATAAGTAAGAGGCGTAGCCTTACTTTATAATCCAATAAAGACAACAGATAGATCTAGTAATTCTTTCATCTCAGTTCTCTGCTGTCTTATGAATCTCCAAATTTGTTTTTGATGACTATAGAAGTCTGAATCAATTTTTTTGTGTATCTCTCCAAGTATTCCGTTCTGGCATATAAAAGCAAACTTTGAAATATGTTTCGTACTTCCATGCAAATCCCATCCTGTTTATTCAAAAATGATATTCACTTATATGTAGATAAAAGTAGAAACACGCATGCATACCAAGGAACTAAGAGAATTATTGGGGAGGATTTTAATATATATTTTTTGGAATGTCTTAAAAATAGTCTGTTTACTTATATGAATAGCATTGGGCTTATACAAATGATAAAAGATACTAGTTCTATGAGAGACATCATGTTGATAGACGATGTGTTTTGGAATTTTCTTAACAAGATAGAAGTTTACGTTGTAGAAAGTTTTTTTAGCCGTCGCAAACAAGTTTGTGTCCAAATCCTATAAACTGATTTTTGAAAGCTCATTTGGGGTGTGTTTTGGGAAGTCATTATCCATTTTATACCCCTGAAAATTTTTATCTTAAGGGGGTCACTACCGAGGTCAATTTACATTGAAAAGTAAAACCCATTTTCTCAGCAACCGTTCATCCTATTTCAACGAAACTTTGCACACTTATTATTTATTATTATATAATTTAATGGGACTAAGGGTTTAAAGAAATAATTTAAATTACATTTTCTAGAAATTTTGAAAGTTCATGAATTTTATTTGTATGTTTGAATTGACGCGGTAAATTACCAGCTGTTTCGTTTGACATTTCCTTAGTCCGAACTGTAGACAGTGTTGCCATGGATATTAAAAAAAAAAAAATAGCTCAATAACTTTTATAGTTTTGAAGATAATGGGGCAAATATACAAAAAAGTCAATTTTTCAGGAGAGCCGAAAAACTAAAAAGTTGTAGTTTTGACTGCTTTTTTCGTTATAATCAACTTTTTTTAATTTATTTCTAGAGTGTTTGTCTTCTTTTTTTTTGCAAAAACAAGTTTGGCAACACTCATTGTTTACAACAAAATATGTTTTTTTCCAAATTTTTTTTTTTAGTTTTGTTTTGTTTGGTTATATTTTACGTGAGAGATTGTTTTTGTTTACATAGTTACAAATTTTTTTCCTGTTTTCTGTTACTATTGCTGTTTTAAATTTTATTATATTGTTATTTTATTATAGTTTTTTATTATTATTTTGTGAAGAAAAATGACTAAGCCAAAGACTAGCTTCAAGAGCAAGAAAAGGAATAAACCCTTTAGTGGGACACATATTTCTGTTGCTCGTAAATTGGTCATGTCCTTACCATCTGTTGAATCAACACCATCAACCTCATCTGAAAATCGTACACCTTCTTCTTCAAAAAAAATCTAGGTCATTCATGAGCAACCATGCGTATGATTTGGTGGATGTTGGAGAGCTGAGTAAAGCACTGAACTCAACAGTGGACTGCAAAAAATGTGGTGGTGAAATCACCCTAAGTGTTTGTTTGAGAAACGGTTTGGCATCCACTATAAAGATTGTTTGTCAGATTTGTCAAGTCTTAAATAAACTAAGGAACTCCAAGAAACTGGATTATGAACTCGAAGGTAAATCTGTGAAATTAGATACAATAAATATTAGATTTACTTATGCACTTAGGTGTACTGGTAAAGGATTTGCTGGAGCTAAACTTCTTTGTGCTATGATGAACATTCCTCCCCCACAAAGCAAGCACTTTTGCACCAAAATGTTATTCGTTCAGCTCTTGAAGTAGTTGGAAAAGATATAATGGTGGCTGCCGTAGAGGAAGCCTGTATTTCAAATAGTGGCAACAGGGATTTGGCCATCTCACTAGATGGCAGTTGGCAAAAAAGGGGCCATACTTCTTTGAATGGCGTGGTCTCTGCTGCGAGTACTGACTCAGGCAAAATAGTGGATATTGTGGTACTCTCCAAACACTGTCGTTGTCCACTAAAATTTCAGAATACACATAATGAAAATTGCATAGCCAATCATAGTGGTACCAGTGGGGCTATGGAAGCAGCTGGTGCAGAGCAAATTTTCCTGAGGTCAATGGACAAATACAATGTGAGATATTCTCACTACTTAGGTGATGGAGACTCAAAGGGTTTCTTGAAGGTTGTAGAACAAAACCCTTACGGAGATAGTCTCTTAGTTCAGAAGTTAGAATATATAGGACATGTACAAAAAAGGATGGGATCTAGACTCAGAAAGCTAAAAACTTCCTACACGTCCAAAAAACTGCAAGATGGAAAGCCGATAGGAGGAAAGGGCAGACTCACGGATGTGGCAATAAACGACATTCAAAAGTTTTATGGCTTAGCCATACGAAGAAACGTTGGCAACTTGGCTGAGATGAAAAAAGCAGTATGGGCAGAATTTTTTCATCTCGGCTCAAACGACCAGAATCCGGCACACAATTTATGCAGCTTGGACTGGTGTAAGTTCCTCAAGGCCCAGGCAGAAAAAAAATTATATGAGCACTCTCAAAGCATTTTCATCTACCAAAAGTAGTAATGGAAATTTTGAAACCTGTCTTCAGGGACCTGGCGAATCCAGCCCTGTTAGAAAAATGTGTTCACGGTAAGACACAAAACACAAACGAAAGCTATAATAATGCATTGTGGGTTAGATGCCCAAAAAATATTTTTGTAGAGAAAAGCACACTAGAATTAGGTGCATATGATGCACTATGCTGCTTCAATGAAGGTAATATTTCCCGCTGCCGAGTACTTGAAAAACTTTTCACTGACCCTGGAAAATTTACAATTGCTGGGCTGATGAAGGAAGATAAACTGAGAATAGTGAAAGCCGAGAAAGACTTACAACAAGCATCGAAATGCGAGAGGCAAAAAATTTCAAGAGCAAGAAAAAGTTTAGAAGAAAAATTTAAGAAGTTAGAAAAAAAAAGAAGGCCGGTCATATGAAGCGGGTTCATTTTAGTTAAAAAAAAGTATAACAAAATAATAAAATCTTATTATTACTTTTCAAAATATTATTGTAAAAATAAAGTTTTTTATTTGTATATAGTAAATAGTATTTCAAAATATTTTTGTAAAAATAAAGTTTTTTATTTGTATATAGTAAATAGTGTTATATAATTATTCCTAAGCATTGTTAATAAAAAGTGGGATAATAATAATAATAGTGAAAATAATAATAACTTCATAATGGGTGGAATGGGATGGTATATTGAAAGGTGCGTAGTGCGAAGCTAGGCGAAGGCTGAGCGGGACTCATATCTTGGCGATACTGACTGATGGCTCATACCTTGACTACTTTATATAAAAATTTCAGGCACTTGTACTCATCGTATAATTGTGGGGGTTGGATTGTTTTGTTCAGAAATGATTGTAGATTATAAAAATGGAAAAAAAAAAACGAAAAACGTATTTTTTCTGATTTCTCTCGGTAGTGACCCCCTTAAGAGTAATCGCGGTACAGAACACTAATTGAGCAAGTCCGACTTGCGCTTGCCCGATTTTTATTATATTTTTATTAATCGTCAATAAAATGAGCAAAATACACATTACAAAGTAAATATTCAATACAATACTCGGTAATTGAAAGCAAAATCATTTGAAATAGCTAAATTAAAAAGTGTATATGTAACATTTTTACAATAAAAGATAAAATATATTTATTAATTATGGTTTTGGTTTTGAAATTCTTTTTCAGTTAAAACGGATTTTATTTGTTTGTATATGTTGCATTTGGAATTCCGCTACTAAAAATCGTGAGTAATTTTATTTAATATTTTTAAATAGTTAGTTCCGATATATTTACGATCTTAATACATTGATAACACAGGGGAACAGCTGTTTTGGTGTCGAGGTTTTTTGAGCTGATTCTATATCAATTTGATGTCCTGAATTCAAATAACGTATTCATTTGTACCTAGGAGCTCAAATTTTTAAGATATACAATTTTAGAGAAATATTAGTTACATTATTGTAACTCAAATCCGTAAGTGTAGTAAACAAAAGTAGATACGAAATTTTTATTTTAGTTATACAAAATACAATATTATGTCGTACTTACAAAAAAAAAAAAACATTGAAGAAATGAAATAGTCACTCAACACTTGGAAAGCTTCTTTTCCGCGACATTCTTGAATGTTTTTTTAAACAGTCCCTTTTTAAACTCCAGCAGTAATCTGCCATCATGTGCATGTCCCATCTTCCTTGGTAGCGGTCCTCCATAACTTTAATATCTTGGTGAAATCTTTCGCCTTGTTCCTCACTCATGTCTCCTAAATTTTCTGGAAAACGGTCTAAGTGGCTGTGTAAATAGTGTATTTTAATACTCATATTGCACCCTAAGGATTTGAAACTATTAAGCATTTTGTTACCATTTCAACATAGTTTTGAGCTTTATGTTTGCCTAGAAAATTTTCTACAACTGCAACAAATGATGTCCAAGCTTCTCGTTTAACTTGATTCATTGAATTTATGAAGGCAGGATCCTTAATTAATTGTCTTATTTGTGGGCCGTCAAATATCCCTGCTTTGAGTTTTTCTGTGCTCAACTGATGCATTTTTACCCCTATATATGCAAAACGAGACCCATTCTTATCAAGAGCCTTTACAAATTGCTTCATTAAGCCCAACTTTATATGTAACGGAGGAAGTATGATTTTTTCTCTTTCAACCAAAGCGTCGTTAATGACATTCTTTTCCCCAACGTCCATGTTTTCTCTCTGAGGCCAATCTTTTCTAACCCAGTGGTGTGTTTTGTCCCTACTATCCCAGAGGCACAAGAAACACGGATATTTCGTGTAACCACTTTGCTGCCCAAGAAGAAAGTTTACCATTTTTAAGTCTACACAAATTATCCATTGATGTTCGTAATACTTTATCTTCTGCAAGACCAAAGCTATGGTATTATATTCTTCTTTCAATTTCGTTGAGTGAGCTAGTGGTATTGAACCATATTTATTCCCATTATGTAGAAGGACACATTTTAAACTTCGCTTTGAATTGTCAATAAATAGGCGCCAATCATCTGGAATATATTCAGAAAGTCCCATTTCTTTCATGAGTCCCCTAATTTCGTGACAAAATACAAGATTGTCTTCTTGAGAAAAGAATGGTAGCAGATCTTTTTCTCTTGTACGGTAAAAGGTAATTTTGGTTCCTTGTTCCAGTAAATTTTTGTCGTTCAACCTAGAAGCCAGTACTTCAGAAGCTTTTTTCGATAAATTGAGATCCCTGGTGAGATCATTTAATTCATTTTGATTGAAGCGTTGAGGAACTGATGACGTCCCCTCATAGTCACTGTTAGTTTCATTAGCATCAGAACTTTTATTAGCATCAGAAGAGCGATCAGAGGGAAAATATTCGTCATCAGAGATATGTGGTAGCTGATGAAATGTTGGAATCGGTATTTCATCTGAGTGCGGGATAGGGCGTATTGCCGAGTCTAAATTGGGATAAGTCCACTTACTGCGGTTATTTCGATTGATTCCATTAGTATTTACTAAACAGAAATAACAATCATTGAAGTGGTTTTTTGGTTCTCTCCAAACCATTGGTACGCCGAATTTTAGACATTTTCTTTTCCCGGTAGTCCACTGCCATAAATGCTCTGTACAAGTTTTACATACGAGATGCGGGGCCCACGTTTTGTCCTGATCACCAAGCTTAACTCCAAAGTATCCAAGATACGCTCGCTTTACAAAGTCAGTAATAGTTTGTCTGTTTTGTTGAAACATGTATTCTCCGCATATATAGCAAAACACATCAGGTTGATTTACACAACTTCTTCTTGAACTGGAACCTGAACTCATTTTAATTCTATTCAATAACACAAAAACACTCTTTTCTTAACATAAAATAACACGCCGAATTCAATCTACTCTCATTAGTAACACACACTGACGAGACTTACCCGAGTTAGGTGATTAAAAGGGTCAGTTCAGGTACCTGATAGGCAATGGTTCCACTATTTCTAAATTTACCTGGAATTTACTCAATTACAGACTGACAATAAAACCATTGTACCTACATTAATGAATATATAATAATTTTAGAACTCTCATAAATGAATATACTGAATAAAAACCACATTGGTAGATAAGTTGATGTATCTAAAAAAGTAGAGCTGATAGAGAAAAACGGATTGCATGTATAGATTTAGCGTCCCAAATATAGTTAAAATCAGCTCTAAAATCCCAGGCACCAAAACAAAAATATTTTTTTGTTGCCCTGTGTAATCTAGAAAACGGTAATTGAAAACATTTTAACAATGTGCCTATCATTTTCACATAGAAGTAGATACCCACTCATCGTGATATACTTGGGTAGATTGTTTATATAAATATTGAATTAGATACACCATAACCATAAACCTTGGTTTACTCTTGACCATCATCAGTCTCGAGGCCTTTCACAACGCTAAGTTTTAATGCACTTAAGAGGAAAGTCGTACACTTCAATAGCAGTTCTTTTAAAACAGGTCGTGATTGACAGTGTCGATGGCACTTATTAATGCTCTTAAAATTGACGTTTTGATTACAATCGGTGACTTAATTCTTACGGCATTGAAAAGAATTTACTAAGGTATTTAGCTTAAGTCTTAACAGTTTGAGTTTAAGTGCTTGTAATACGGTTTATTTTTTGACACGCTATCCGGATCACGTAATTTTAAAAGTTCTTTTAAAGAGCTCCTCCAAGAACGTGGAAACAAAAATTATACTTTAGCTATTATAGTGCAGTAAAACTTAACACCAAGGAATGGAGTGCCCCGACATAATTATGTCGGGTTCAGCAACGTTAACTTTTTTAGAAAAAGCTGCCGCCTGAGTTTTTGTAGCGTTAAATTCCACTTGGTTACTGTCACCCCAAGATAGAATTTCTTCCAGGTCGTTGTTAAGTTGAACGACCTCCTGCTGTCTGCGGATATTTGTCTGAGCAGCCGATGTCCGAGCGTTCAAAATGAATGAAGAGATAAGGGTACTGTTATCTGCAAAGCTGTAGACTGGATTCCCTGTCTTTTCCAGCAGATCGTTAATGTAAATGAGAAAGAGAGTAGGAGACAGTATGAAGCCCTGGGGTACACCGGCGTTGATAGTGAAGGTGTTGGAAAGAAATCCGTCGACCGCCACTCGTAAAGAACGCTCTCTGAGAAAACATGAGAGCCACAAACAGAACCTTTTAGACATACTAAAAGAGCGTAACTTAGCCAACAGTCCATCGTGCCAAACACGGTCGAATGCCTTGGATATGTCAAGAGCAACCGCTCGAGATTCTCCAAAGTGTTCAATTGCGTTGTTCCAAACATGTGTTACATAAGTCAGAAGATCTCCTGTTGATCTATGTTTACGAAAACCATATTGGTGATCGTTAATAATATTGAATCGTTCAAGATATTTTAGAAGATGCTCATTGATAACCTTTTCCATGACTTTCGATATTATTGAAAGCAGTGCGACTGGTCGGTAGTTATTTGGCAAGGTCTTCTTGCCTTTTTTAGGTATCGGCTGAACCGTGGCAACTTTCCAGCAGGACGGAAATATTCCCTTTCTGTAGGATGGGTTAAGAAGTCTACAGAAAACTGGTGTTAGTTCCCTTGCACAGTTTTTGAGAACTATCGCAGTTATTCCGTCAGGGCCAGGTAACACGCTATATACGTTCCATATGACGGATGTCGAAGAAAAAGTTCCCGGCATCGTACTGTATGATATGATTCATGTAGTAACATTTCTTAGGTAGATTTAACAGCTTATTCTATGACATACCGATCTTACTAGAACAACACGTTCTTTTTTATCGACTTTGCCTGATTTTTAAATTAGGTAAAAATTATAAACAGATTTAATAACTGCGGTGTTTAATATTTAGAGATAAAAATCGCAGTAAAAATGATTTCAAAAAATATTTTAAAATTATAAAAATATTTTTCTCTTCTATAAAGTCGAATATTTCAAAACAATATTACTTTTTGTTGATAGAGATTCTATATCAATAACAATGATGAAGTTATGAAATACATTACTTTTGTTTCGGTATGGTCGTAAAATATTTTTGGTATTGTTTGTCATTTTTGCTTATGTTAAATCAAATGAAAACCCTAAATGAAATAATAAATATTTACACTTTTGAAATAAAATACAGTATACCACGACCATTTTCGAAGCAGTTTATAATAAGATTAAACTTAAGTTCTAAAAGATATTACATTTGAATGGTTAACTGGTACTAAATTTGAATTGGGTTAATTACAATACAATACAATATTTATTTCAATAAGTTTTTTACATTACAATACATAAAGTTAATATGTAATAAGTGTTTACACATCATATCCTTATTGTCTACTACGGAATCAAAAACTTCACTAGACCATTCATTGGCCTGTATTCGAAGTTTTTCATTCCTTGACCTGTATGGTAGTAAAGCTATGTTCCAGAAATTAAATATTCGTTTTAATACATATTTTAAAAGTGAAAAGAACACTTTCGATTATAAGAAGTATTCTATTATATAAGAAGGAAGGAGCACATGAGGGGAAACCAAAAGCCGGAGCAACCACGAAAACCTATGGACCAGGGTTGCAGCCTGGTGAAGCAAAAGGAATCGAAAATTAGAATATTATATATATATATATATATATATATATATATATATATATATATATATATATATATATATATATATATATATATATATATATATATATATATATATATATATATATATATATATATATAACTCCTGGACAAAATTAACGCAACAATCTGAAAATTAATTTATCTTTTTCTTATATCAGTTTGAAAGTTTATCGAGTATTTGAATAGTAGGCTATGCATATTTTGTTTCGTTGTTCATGACAGAAGTCAAAACAATTCGTTTAGATTTATAGTTTTAAAGAATTTTTTAGAAGATAAACAATTTTCTGTAATAATGCGATAGATTTTCTTTAAAAGTAAGCTTATAAATTGTTCCCTTTTTCAAAGTAATACGTTTTTGTGGTAGACTGTTTTATTTTTGACCCCGAAGAATTAGAAAAATGAATCTAACAAGGAATTTAACTGAACACGAGGTAGTGCGAGCCTCAGTTTTATTGGACGAGGGATATTGTCAGAGGTATGTTGCCAATTTGTTAGGCAAATATCGTTCCACAATAAGACGCTTGAATGAAGTAGGAACTTATTCTAGAAGGCTAGGGTAAGGGCGAAAACGATGCACTAGCGACCTAGATGAACGTTTTATAAGACAATATGCTTTAAGAAACAGGACTGTCACTAGTTCTATAATAAGAAACGAACTCGAAGCTGTTCGCAATGTCACAATTTCTTCTAAAACAGTTAAAAGACGATTAAATGAAGCTGCATTAAATAGTAGGAGACCAGCCATTGCGCCCTTGTTTACTAGAGAGAACAGAGTTGCCAAGTTACGTTTTGCTCAAAATTACGAAAACTGGTCTGTGGATGATTGGAAACAAGTTTTCTTCACAGATGAAACTAGGGTTAGTCTAAAACATCCAGATGGTCGTGAGCGAGTATGGCGAAGACCAGGAGAGAGGTTTGCTCCTTGCAATATCTCTGCAAGGAGTCCATTCGGCGGTGGCTCTGTTATGTTCTGGGGTGGCATCTGCTTTGATGCTCGCACAGAGTTAATTCCTGTCCGTACGAGATCCATGAATGCTGACTACTATCTTGAGAATATTGTAATAGAACATGTGATGCCTTTCGGTCATTTTGTGGGGCCCAATTTCCTGTTTATGCAAGACAACGCTCGACCTCACGTGGCTAGGGAGGTACTCGATTATCTTAATCAAGTTGATATACCAATTATGCAATGGCCACCAAAAAGCCCGGATCTGAATCCGATAGAACATGTATGGGATCACCTTAAGAAAAATGTGAAACGTCATATACCTGCACCTAGAAACCTGAGGGAACTTGAAAATGCAGTTATCACAGAATGGGAGCAAATTCCTCAAGATTTTATCCAAAATTTAATTAGAAGCATGCCTAAGCGCATAAACGATGTCATCCGAAGTAGAGGAGGCAACATACGCTACTAGTGTCCCAGTTACACCATCAATTTTGCTACTAGTGTCCCAGTTTATTTTTTTCATTATAACATAATTTCAACGATTTTGTTATTAGGTCTTAAGAATAATTTGAATTCGAATCTTATAGAGGAATTTGGTAGCTAATTCACTTTTAAAGTATCCGAATAAGTTTTTTCTAACTTTTAGTGTAACCAATGTTCATAAAAAATTATTAAAATTAATTCATTATGGAGGTTTGTATGATTTAATATATTGTTGCGTTAATTTTGTCCAGGAGTGTATATATAGAAGAATAGAAAAGAAAATACAATATGACATATAAGAATGGAAAATAGGTTGAGTTTTAGTAAATAATGTCAATTTGTCTACTCAATATGCGCATGCATTTAATTTTTTCCTTTTCTACGGTCTCATTATCTTTTTAAACCTGTCATAGTTGTAAAGGTTTAAAGCTAGCATTTCTAAAAACTTTTAAAAAATTACAGGTAGTCTATCTTAACATGGCGTTTTATTGAAGAGGTTTACAATAGGACTAAACTTAAGTTCTAAAATATATTACATTTGGATGGGTAATTGGTACTAAATTTAAATTAAAAAGTAATAAAACTGAGTTAGTTACATCTTAACACGGCGTCTAATATGGGGGTATTTCCAAATTCTATTTGGGTGTTCGTTATTTTTATATTATTTTTCATGGCTTTTTTTGCGCTAAGAATTTCTAAATAATCTATATGTTTTCCTTCTTGAGCACTGTATAGCAACTTCACCCTCTCGTTATTAAAAAGGTAATTACTGTTTATGTAGTGTTCATAGCCTGTTAATTTTTGTTTATTTAAAATATAGTGCCTGTGTTCTTTTAATATTTGTTGTAGGCTCCGTCCCGTTTGTTCCACACAGACAGCGTCACAGTCATCACAATTAAGTTCATATATATTTTTTTTTATGGGTCTAGCACACGTGCTGCAGGGAAGTCTCTAAAGCGCTACAGAAGCGACACGTGTGCGGAAAAAGCGATTCACGTTGTTCTTGAATCGCTGTGAATTGTACTCGTTGGGAAACACAGTCCTGGGGATGATGTTCTCCATATAAAAGTCTGCTTGAAAAGCGTTGTACGAGGAGTAACAAGCTGAACCTCATACGGATGTGAAATATTAGCGTGACGTGTACTTCTAACATGCACCGCTCTGAGAGGAATTAAGCGGGCTATATCCTTCGAATACGTTTCATGAAAATACCTGTAGAATAGGCTCAAGTCGCCAACCGTTCTTCGATGTTCCAGCGAATCAAGGCCACCCGTCAGTTCCGGGTCTCCAATCAGACGAATAGCTCTCCAGAATCCAACAAATGCAGTGTATGTTTGGGAGCGGAGCCCCAAACATGGCAGCAGTATTCCACAGTTGGTCGAATTTGAGCTTTGTAAAGAATTAACAGTTGTTGTGGAGTGTAAAGCTATCTGGTTCGAAATAATATTCCCAACTTTGGAGAAGCTCTCCTTGCTATGCCTGCAGCATGTTCATGCCAGGACATATTTGCTCTCAAATTGACGCCCAACAAATTGAGGACGATGCTAAGGGAATGGAGTGCTTCGACATGACTATGTCGGGTTCAGCAACGTTAACTTTTTTAGAAAACACGACCGCCTGGGTTTTTGTAGCGTTAAATTCCACTCGGTTACTGTCACCCCAAGATAAAATTTCTTCCAGGTCTTTGTTAAGTTGAACGACCTCCTGCTGTCTGCGGATATTCGTCTAAGCAGCCGATGTCCGAGAGTTCAAAGTGAATGAAGAGATAAGCGTACTGTCATCTGCAAAGCTGTAGATTGAATTCCCGGTCTTTTTCAGCAGATCGTTAATGTAAATGAGAAAGAGAGTAGGGGATAGTATGGCGCCTTGGGGCACACCGGCGTTGATAGTGAAGGTGTTAGAAAGAAATCCGTCGACTGCCACTCGTAAAGAACGCTATCTGAGGAAACCATATATACCCGATTTTCCATATTTATTAGATCTTTCTTTGTTATTAACTAAATATCGGTCTATATTGTTTTTATTAACACTTATACAGTTTATATCTAACTTATTAAGGCTATTGTTGATTTTGTTACTAATGCCACCGACATAGTTGATAGCAAACCATCTTTTATTTTCGTGTTTTACGTCTGGTGCGTACAATTGTTTAAGTATACTTTTATGTTTTTTGTTTTTTTCCAATTTATCTATAATAATTGGATTATATCCATTGTTTTTGGCTATTCTTTTGATTATGTTCAGTTCTTTTAGATAATTGTCCGCACTTAGTGAAATATTAGTTAATCTGCGTATGAGACTGTGGAAGGTTGATATTTTGATCTGTCAGGATTGATTTGATTTAACATGTATAATGGTGCCTGTTGTAGTTGGTTTACGGAAAATATCAAACTCTATTTTGTTCTCTACATTGAAATTTTTAGCGATTTATCTACTTCAATTTCTATTGTGGATTGGATGTTATGAACTGTAACAATTGTCTATCGGTTCCTTTCCAAATGCAGAAAATATTGTCAACATATCTTGTCCAAAAGTAGACATGTCTGGTCCAATTCCATAGTTTTCATTTGAGAAGAGGTCTTTTTCAAAGTTAGCTGCTTCCGCTAGAAGGGGGCTCAGAGGGCTTCCTATTGGCAGGCTACTGTTTTGTTTATATGTTTTATTGTTAAATTTAAAGTCATTTTATTCTAGACAGATATCTAGAATTTTGATTAAATTAACTTTGTTAGCTAAGTTGGGAAGGTGGAGACTTTGGCGCAATGATACTACTCGGTATATATCACCACTACACCAAACACTTTATTTTTGCACTCGACGCGCGTTTCGCTAACCATGTTAACTCCATCAAGAGCAGTGATTGACTAAAGCTAAACTACCAATCTATCCTATTTATACTTAGCCTAACCCTTGAATTCCTCAAGCGGAACTAATGACATAGGCAAGGCCATCAGCTTCGGTCAAGTAATCAGTAGAGGGGACTATAAGGAATGCGCCCTCTGTCTTTATTTAAACTACTTTTACATTTTATGATTTTCATACTTTCGTATGCGTTCAACAATCTTCGATCAGTTACATCTTTTATTAATCTTAGATTATCTAATGTTACAGTATGATCAGCTTCAAGGGCATGTTCGGCAATGTTATACTTTTCTGTTCTATTGTATTTTAAGTGTGCTAAATTTTCTTTAAATCGTGTTTTAATTGACCTTTTAGTTTGCCCAACATACTTTTTGTCACAATCATTACAACTAATTTCATAAATTCCACTTTTCTCACAATTAGGAATCTTATCTTTGGGATTTCCTAAGATATTCCTCAGATTGTCTGATGACTTATAGACTAAGGTGAGGCCTACCTTATTAAATACCTTATTGAGCCCCTTGCTATATTTCGGATTATATGATATGTAGATTTTTTTACACGCGAAGAAAATAACACCAAGCTAAGTTGGGAATGTGGAATCTTTGGCACAATGATACTACTTAGTATATATCACCACTACACCAAATACTTTATTTTTGCACTCGACGCGCGTTTCGCTAACCATGTTAGCTTCATCAGGAGCGATGATTGACTAAAGCTAAACTACAAATCTATCCTATTTATACTTAGCCTAACCCATGAATTACTCAGGCGAAACTAATGGCATAGGCAAGGCCATCAGTTCCGGTCAAGTAACCAGTAGAGGGGACTATAAGGAATGGGCCCTCTGTCTTTATTTAAACTACTTTTACATTTTATGATTTCCATACTTTCGTATGCGTTCAACAATCTCCTATCAGATACATTTTTTATTAATCTTAGATTATCTAATGTTACAGTATAAACAGCTTCAAGGGTATGTTCGGCAATGCTAGACTTTTCTGTTCTACTGTATTTTAAGTGTGCTACATGTTCTTTAAAACCATGTTTTAATTGACCTTTTAGTTTGCCCAACATACTTTTTGTCACAATCATTACAACTAATTTCATAAATTCCACTTTTCTCACAATTAGGAATCTTATCTTTGGGATTTCCTAAGATATTCCTCAGATTGTCTGATGACTTATAGACAAAGGTGAGGCCTACCTTATTAGATACCTTATTGAGTTCCTTGTTATATTTCGGATTATATGGTATGGAGACATACTTGGTGTTATTTTCTTCGCGTGTAAAAAAGTCTGGTGATAGTGGTGATATATACTGAGTAATAACTTTGTTAGGATTAGACAGTTCACTATTATCTATATGGAATTTTAGTATCAGTTGTACGTATGTTATGGGAATTGATGTAAAAGGCTTTTTACATCAAATGAGTTAGAGTTACAGTTTGTGGGTAAATTGATCGTATTTAGTTTTCTGACTAATTCACACTAATGACGTAGTTTATGAAGTTAGATAGATCGGCAGTGAGTTCCTTACATAGTTTGTAAGAAGGGTCTCATTGGTATGTTTTCTTAGTGAAGTTTCGACATACCATACATAACAGGAGCTGTAGGGTTCATTACTTGTAATATTTTTGGGTTCCCGGTTGGAAATATATTAACATATGTTTGAATTTCTTCTTCGATATTATCTCTATGAATTCGTCAGACTCAATTAGACGCTGTTTCGTTCCCATGGGATAAAAATTAAATTCATTAGAAAACTTCTCCCCAGATTTCCGTATTTTTCTCATCTTTCAAGGTCATTCATCAAAAATAAAATAGCATTTAGCTCCTATCAATCTATAGGCATTTTTAAGGGTCTGTCCGTGTGTCTGTTTGTATGTTGCTGCTTTGGGGTATGCCAGAAAATAATTGCAGTTCAATATTTTTATTGCTAATGGCCTCGCTTATCTGATGAAGTACAGCATTCAATAAAGTCTCGGTTGAGAAGTTATTCCCAAAAGAAATTTTTCACCTTAGACTCTAAAAGTACCATTGTTCTAATTTTTATGTATCTTATACAGTTGAGTTGATCTATAATCTATAACATATACAAAATGCAACGTCTCTCTGTCTGTCTGTCTGTCTCTCCGTCCGTTAGTACGCTTATCACTGGAGAACCACTTATCCGATTTACGTACTTTTTTTTTTAAACATACATATGTTCTCTAGCCAGGTTACAGGCTATATTTTATTACGATAGGTAGCATAAGGAATGAGCAGTGACGATAATAGTGAATGAAGTCGGAAAAAAGTTTGCCGCTAGCGCGTTCCCTTGCAATACACGGCCTAAACCATCAAATATGGAACAATATTATGTAGCCGAGAATATCTATAATCTATAATATATAAAGTGTAATGTCTCTCTGTCTCTCCATCTGTCCATTAGTGCGTTTGTCACGTGAGACCCACTGATCCAATTTACATACCTTTTTTTAAAATCATACATATATCCTTTGGCCAGGTTATATAATAATAATAATCTATATCTATAATATATATAAAATGCAACGTCTCTCTGTCTGTCTGTCCGTTAGTGCGCTTTTCCCTCGAGAGCCACTTATCCGATTTACGTGATTTTTTAAATTCATACATATGTTCTCTGATCAGGTTATAGATAAGGACATAAGGAATAAGCAGTGACAATAATAGTGAATCAAGTCAGAGAAATATTTCCGCTAGCGCGTTCTCTTGCAATACACTGCCTAAAGCATTAATTATGGAACAATATCATGTAGCAAAGAATAGAATATATATAAAATGCAACGTCTCTCTGTCTGTCTGTCCGTCAGTGCGCGAATCACTTGAGAACCACTTATCCGATTTACGTAGTTTTATAAATTTATACATATGTTCTATATAATTTGATATAAGCCTAAATAATGGGAGATAAGGTGAGATAATGGGAGATAAGCATAAATAATGGGAGATAAGGAGAAATAATGGGAGATAAGCAAAGATAAGTCAAGATAATTGGAGTTATGGTGAGATAATGGGAGATAAGAAAAAATAATGGAAGATAAGGAGAAATATTGCGAGATAAGTAGAGATAAGCCTAGATAATGGGAGATAAGGTGAGATAATGGGAGATAAGTAGAAATAATGGGAGATAAGAAGAAATAATGGGAGATGAGCAGAGATAAGCTTAGATAATGGAAGATAAGGAGAAATAATGGGAGATATGGGGAAATAATGGCAGATATTTTATTACGTTAGGTAACATAAGGAATAAGCAGTGACGATAGTAGGGAATGAAGTCCACGCGAGCGGAGTCGCGGGCACGGCTAGTGCTATATAAAATGTTTGAAGAATGAATTATAAGCTCCAAATATTCCTTTCTTCTTTACTTGGCGAGATAAGTATTGTATTCGTAAAAAAATTATCCTTTGGGATTATCACATTTTTATACTTTTCAAGGTTTTCAGATCACGAAAAATATTTCTACCAATTTCCGTCGGTCTGTTGAACTGTATTTTGAATTTACTGTTTAATCGTTGATCAATAATATCGCTTAGAGTCATCCAGAGGTTTCAAACAAATATCCAGATGCGGTTTAAAAGATAAAATTGAGCGGAAATGAAACGATTTACTCGCTCATTTATATTTTAGACACTTTTATGCCCCAACAAACAACAAATTTTAGACCCTTCTTTCTAAAATGTGAGCTTCGTTAATATTCCGCAAAATAATTAAGTATTTACAAGAGGTCAAGTAATAAAACAGCTTTAAATAAAACCCCAAGTTTAAAAGAGCAATCATTTTCTAAGCGTGTTGCGGCTGTAGACTGGTCTACATAAAAGTAAATGCAAAGTGCCAAAGTAACTAATTACTTTTTTTGGCTAAAAATTCACTATATTAGTCATTGGAGAGTGTAGAAATATTATTTTTGCTTTGTGTTTCCTTTATTCTTGCCAAAGTGTTTGAATTAATTTACGAAATTATCCTCTCAGCAAACCTAAACATTTAAGATGAAGCCACAAAAATGAAATCGTTATTTTTTTCAAATTTCTACAACTATATTCACATTAGGAGGTGATTTTATATATTCAGTGAAATTTTGACTAACTGTCTTAGCCATCGACCAAAAAGATTTTTACCTGCTTGTCAGACGAAAAGTTTTTTTCCAATTCTACGATTAAGATCCTTCCTGATTTCGTTGATTATTTGCTGGTATCTGTTTCTAACATCCATAAAGACAACAAGATATACAGTAGAACCTCAGTTATCCGACGTAACGTGGGGGACACCCTCCTCGGATAACTGAAAACTCGGATAATCCGGATTTGTTTTTTATTCATTCAAAAAATAAACACCAATACTTTAAACCGATGTATTAACGTTTTTAACATATAAATAGGTACATACATTATAAAACAGTGAAATAGGTATTTATGCGCTTCTGTTTCATATTGCATCTTCTTTTTTCTCGTTGCAATGTTTCTCCATCTGATTTTTCGGTTTCCTGGCAGGCATGCATTACGAGGCTGGTTTGAAAAGTCCGTGCAAAGTCCGAGAGATGGCACCACCGGCGCGTATCGAGGTCATGTTTAGTTAGTAGCATCTCTTAAATGAACGCACACCAAGTTTCAGCCATATTGGTCTATTTCTTTGTGTTTGGCATTCGTGTGAATCAAGGAAGTCGAGTGATTTTCAAGAAATGGACGAAAAAGAATTTCGTGTGGTGATTAAACATTACTTTATGAAAGGCAAAACGCCTCAGGAGACTAAAGAGAAGCTTGATAAACATTATGGTGACTCTGCACCTTCGATTAGAACAGTTTATAAGTGGTTTCAAAATTTTCGGACTGGCCATATGGGCACAAGTGACGCTGAACGTTCTGGACGGCCTGTGGAGGTTACGACTCCAGAAATCATTGATCAAATCCATGATATGGTGATGGATGACAGAAGAGTTAAGGTGCGTGAGATTGCTAGTGCTGTGGGCATCTCGACTGAATGGGTACATAATATTTTGCATAAACATTTGGACATGAGAAAGCTATCCGCAAGATAGGTGCCGCGATTGCTCAAGCTTGACCAAAAACGGAATCGTGTGAAGTGTTGCAAGGATGGTTTGCAGCTGTTCCAGAAGAATCCGGAGGACTTTAAGCGTCGTTTCGTCACTGTGGATGAAACATGGATACATTACTATACTCCTGAGACCAAACAACAATCTAAACAATGGGTTACCAAGGGGGAATCTGCACCAAAAAAGGCTAAGACCGTTCCTTCGGCCGGAAAGGTTATGGCGACTGTCTTTTGGGATTCGCAAGGGATAATCCTCATCGACTATCTGGAAAAGGGTAAAACTATTACAGGTGAATATTATTCATCGTTATTGGACCGTTTGAAAACCGAGCTGCAAGAAAAACGCCCGCGATTGGCCCACAAGAAAGTCCTTTTCCATCACGACAACGCACCAGCACACACCTCAGCAGTTGTGGTCGCAAAATTAATGGAAATAGGATTCCAACTCGTTTCACATCGCCCCCA
Organism: Pachyrhynchus sulphureomaculatus; assembly: GCA_019049505.1. Classification (NCBI taxonomy): domain Eukaryota; kingdom Metazoa; phylum Arthropoda; class Insecta; order Coleoptera; family Curculionidae; genus Pachyrhynchus; species Pachyrhynchus sulphureomaculatus. The sequence goes on from JAHKBH010002878.1 coordinate 41,149, forward strand.
TTCTCCAGACTTGGCTCCCTCGGACTACTATTTGTTCCCCAATTTGAAGAAATGGCTGGCGGGACCAAGATTTTATTCAAACGAGGAGGTGATTGCAGACACTAATGGATATTTTGCAGACTTGGACAAATCCTATTATTCGGAAGGGATCAACAAACTAGAACATCGTTGGACGAAGTGTATAAGCCTAAAAGGAGACTATGTCGAAAAATAAAAAAGGTTTACCCCAAACACATAAGTAGTTTTTATTTTTGCACGGACTTTTCAAACCAGCCTCGTATTTCTTCAATACTCATTTCTTCTTCTAAATCATCTGCTGTAATCCATGCAACAACATCTTCTCTCGTCATATTTTCGCAACCTTTTAATTTTTGCATTAATTCAAATAAACTTTTTTCTTTTTCTTCTATCTCGCTGTCAAAATTTGAACAGGACATTTTTCCATGGCTTATCAATTTCAAAGGTAATTCATTTAATGAGTATCGTCTTCACTGTCATTATAGTCCTCAAAATCGATAACTTTTGACCAAGATTTTTGAATAGTGGTAGTACACACAGAATCCCAAGCTTGACTTACCCAGTAAATAACATTTTTTCAGTGTAACCTTTCTCATCCCATTGATAATATTCTCCTTTTCTGTGTATTCTAACAGATGTTCAATATATAAACGCCTATAATTTTTTTTAGTGTTTTCGAGGATGCCTTGGTCCATTGGTTGCATTATGCTGGTTACATTTGGAGGAAAAAATTTTACAATAATTTAGCCCACATGAAGTCTTTCTCCAGGGTGAGAGAGGGCATTATCCATTAACAAAATTGCTTTAATAGGAAGACGGTTTCTGTTCAAAAATTTAGTCACAGATGGCACGAACTCTTCTTCAAACCAGTTAGTAAATAAGGTCGCATCCATCCATGCGCTCCTCTGAGTTTTGTAATAGACTGGTAGGGCTTTGGATGAGATGTCTTTTAAAGCTCTTGAATGTGCAGACTTGCCAATCACCATCAGTCGAATTTTGTGCTTGCCAGATGCATTGGAACATACCATTATTCTTTCCTTACTTCGTTGTGCCCAGGAGCTGATTTTTCCAATCGAGATGCCAATGTTTTTGATGGAAGCATTTTATAATTCCGACCAGTTTTGTCACAGTTGTAAATTTGATCACATGTGTATCCACAATCTTCGATTTACTTTTTAAAATTCTACTTAAACTTCTCAATTGATGACACATCAGCAGAAAGTTTGTTGTCGTACACCGTACCGTTTTTTTTTTTCCTGCGGTCAAGCCATCCAGAACTGGCGGTAAAGTGATCTATCTCTGGAAATTGTCTACTAATCATTATTGCTTTTTGTTGTAAAATTGGACATGACAGAGGCGTACCTTTTGATCTCTGTTGGTTAAACCACATGAATAAAGCTTCGTTAACATTTTCATAGTCGCCGGTTTTCATTGATTTTCTTCTTGAGAACGAGGAGGCTTGATTTATACACCACTCTTCTATTTTTGTGCGGTTTCTTTTCCAATCTCCAACTGTTACCTCACCTACTCCATAATCTTGTGCAACAACCTTAATTGTCTCTCCTGCTTCGATTCTTCTGATGGCTTTTAAATTTTTCTTCAGTCGGAACGACGATTCTTTTACGCATGTTTTGCTCCATTATAATACGACAAACAAAAATTCAAACAAAGCAGTTCGTATTAATTACACTTAACTACCAGAACTCCAACCAAATAAATTATGTGAGTATACTCGTACTTCTCCGTAGTAAACTCTATAACGCACTGCATTCACGCAAATTTACATGCTGAAAGAGTCCAAAAACATAAATAGGGGAACCCCTCACACGGGCCAGGGGGATTCCCCGAAAACCCCTACGATTTTAAATGGAAATATGTACATACATATTTTAGAAGCTCGGTTAATACATAGCATAGACGCGCGCACCTCGGATAATCAGGTTCTGAGATTAGCTCGGTTAATCCGAAGCTCGGATAATCGCGACTCGGTTAATCGGGGTTCTACTGCACTTCAGTTCTCACATCATTCTTGGTAGGCCCAATGTTTGGTGGCAACACCTTCTTCCACCAAACCAAGAGTTATCGTTACAAAGATATTTCTTTAAAACGATATAAGTTTCTATGCGGCTTTGCTTCCAATCATACTTTGATTTGATCATACTCTATTTATTTGAAACTGATAACAACAAAAATACCAGTGGACTGACCTTAGGTTCTATAACATATCTATTCCCAGGTATTTTTCAGGTAACAATGCTCTTTTGTAACGAAGTTTTATTCCCGATCAAATCATTTTATTTACATACCTTCCTGTTGCCCTATTTAGAGCAGCATGCCCAAGTGACAAGTCAGTAAGTGTGTTAACAAAATGTCGTCTCTAGCGAAACGCCAAAATTTTTAACAGCTAATGAAAAGCGTATATCAGGTGTACAAGTATGAAATGCAGATTTCAGACAACAGATGGTGCACCAATGCAGTTTGTGCTATAAAGATTTGATACTGCGCCATTTTGTTGTGTCATCAACAAGTGTCAGACGCGTACGAGTTATAAATTGGAAAAGTGTGTGCACAGTGTTGTGTTGTTTTGGTCAATATGTCGAAATTTATACCGAACAAAGAGCGTTCGCGGACAGCATTAATTTTTTGTTTTCATTTGAAGAAAACTGCTGTTGAATCATACCGATTACTTCGAGAAGCTTATGGTGAACATGCTCCATCGCAAGATATGTGTGAACGATGATTTCGGCGTTTCAAAAGTGGTGACTTCGATGTTGCAGACAAGGAACGTGAAAAACCGCCAAAAAAAATACGAAGATGTGGAATTTCAAGCATTGTTGGACGAAGATGATTCGCAAACACAAAAGAACTCGCCGAGGAATTGGGCGTTAGTCATCAAGCTGTTTCCAATCGGCTACGAGAGATGGGAAAGATTCAGAAGACCGGTAGATGGGTACCACATGAGTTGAACGACAGGCAATAGAAAAGAGCAAAAACACGTGTGACATTTTGCTCGCTCGGTACAAAAGGAAGTCGTTTTTGCATCGTATAGTTACAGGGGATGAAAAGTAGATTTATTTTGAGAATCCCAAGGGCAAAAAATCATTGGTAGACCCAAGCGCACCATCCACATCGACCGCAAAACCGAATCGCTTTGGCAGAAAGACGATGCTCTGTGTTTGGTGGGACCAGAGGGGCGTGGTCTATTATGAGCTGTTAAAAATCTGGGGTAACGGTTAATACTAAACGTTACCAACAACAATTGACCGATTTGAACTGTTCGCTGCTTGAAAAAAGGCCAGAATACCGAAAGAGGCAACACAAAATCATTTTTCTTCATGTCAATGCTCCATCACATATGGCAAAACCAGTTCGCGACACATTGGAAGCACTCAGCTGAGAAGTTCTACCCCATGTGGCTTACTCACCAGACTTGACTTCTTCCGATTACCACTTGTTTGCATCGATGGGTCACGCATTTGCTGAGCAGCGCTTTGGTTCGTACGAACATGTGAAAAAAAGGCTCGATGAATGGTTCGAAGCAAAAGGGGAAGATTTTTACTGGCATGGTATTCACAAATTGCCCGAAAGATGGGAGAATGTATAACAAGCGATGGAGCATACTTTAAATAAAGCACCTTTTATCATTCTTCCAAATTTAACATGTTTTTTTTAAATGCGCATTTCATATTTGTAAGGTACACCTGGTAGTAAAAAATCTATTTGACTACATTAAAAGCGATTAGAATTTTGATTTAAGTGTAGACGATTGTGTGACAAAATGTTCCTTAATGACCAGAAGTTGTTAAAGACACAGTTTACAGAATTTTAAGAGAAGAAAAGGAGGGAGTATAGATTCTCCAATAAACAGACCAAGCAGAAAAGAACTTAAGCTGACAGACGACACAAAACAAGCAGAAAGGCGTATTGTTCATGACTTTTTTTACGGAAAAAAGAATTACAACTTTAGAAATCATCCTGCAGGTTGTGACAAGCCACCCAGAAATACCAAAAATGAGTAGAGTAAAACTATGGAGGTTTTAAAAGGAATGAATTTTTATTGGAAAAAGTGTGAAAGAAAATCTTTATCGATAGAAAGTGGAGAAATTGTACAATGGAGAAGAGACTATTTAAGGAAAATTAGAAAAACCCGCTCTGAAGGAAAAAAGATATATTACTTAGATGAGAAGTGGACAAATGAAGAGTACACAGTCAAGAAATTTTGGCAAGATGGGAATATCAAAAATGCTCGTCAAGCATTCACTGAAAGTCTCTCTATTGGTCTTAAACCGCCAGCTGGTAAGGGACGTAAGGTAATTATTACGTATATTGGAAGCGGAAGTGATTATGTAGACGGAGGTCTCTTAACATTCGTATCCAACTACTCAGTATTTATCACCACTACATAGCCGGTATGATTCCATTGAATTCACTTACGAAGTTGAGAACAAAGGACAATTTCCTTTTCTAGATATTTTAATTATTAAAGATAATAACACTGGTCAACACAAGTCTTGTTTCCTTTGTTTTTTTTTCTGTTGTTGGGTATTTCTATAGCCCTGGCTATGAAAAAAATACTGGGAGATTGCTAACAGCTTTACCTTTTGAAATATACAGTTTTATTATTTTGCCAAAAAAATAATACGTTATGTTAACAAAATTTTCTATTGAACACTAGCAAATTATCTTTTATAAGATTTCCTTGAATGAACGACTTTAGGTAGATCTCGTTGCAAACTTCAGCAGTAGTCTGCCATCATATGTGAGTCCCACCGCCCTGATAACGCTCTTCCATTGTCCGAAGATCCTGATCGAATATTTCACCCTGCTCCTCATTAAGATCACCCAGATTTTGTGGAAATCGGTCTAAATGCGAGTGCAGGAAGTGGATTTTATGCTCATGTTGCACCCTAGCTCTTGCAAGTTCGATAGCATGCACTCAACAAGCTCGACATGGTCGTCAGATTTCTTTTTGCCTAGGAAGCTACTCATAACCAAAACAAATAAATTCCAAGCTTTGCATTCGACTTCAGTCATTGATTTGACAAAATTAGGATCTTTCACGAGTTGCCTAATCTGTGGCCCATCAAAAATACCAGCTTTCAATTTTCTGAACTTAATCCTGGAAACTTGCGTGAAAGAAAATTAAAACATTCACCACTTTTGTCAAGCGCCTTCACAAACTGTTTCATTATTCCGAGTTTAATATGAAGTGGTGGAAGTATGATGCGGTCTCAGCTAACTAAAAGCACGTTTATAACATTTTTTGTACCAACTTTTAGCTCTTCCCGCACTGGCCAAACTTTTTGTGACCAATGGTGTTGTTTGTCACGACTATCCCAGAGACACATGAAACAAGGGAACTTTGTGTACCCCCCTTGTTGACCTAAAGAAAGTTAACCATTTTCAGAATCAACACAAATGACCCATTTGTGGTCTTGATACTTA
>JAHKBH010002879.1:0-41059 GCA_019049505.1 Pachyrhynchus sulphureomaculatus
TTGGGAGTATTCTAGGAATTTTACGGGTTTTTACATAATGTGTCTCGGAATTTAACATGTTTTTGTGTAAAAAAATATTTTGGAACTCAATTTTCAAACATAAAGAGCCTTTTGTTCAAATTTAATCTTTTATTATATGGGATTACCTGACTAGTTTACAAAGAAAGACCCGTTTGACAGGTAAAAAGGAGGGTGAATCTAATTTCTATTTTAGGATGGTGATTTTACTTCAGCGTACAACCGACCTTTTATTTATTCAGTTTAGTTTCTAACGTTGCCTTTGAGCTGGTTGATCGAACAATTATCTAGTGAAGATATTTTAACGTTTTTTTTTTTTTTAATTTTCCAAGTGTATGTGTTATTGTTTTTATAACTATTATAGTATTATTTAAAAGACATTTGAAAACATTTTTATTGAAATTAAAGTTTGCAATATATTTTGTTTCATTTTCCAAGTTAACTGTTATTTACCTATTGGCCTCTGAAATGGCATCCACATCAGGTGTACAAAGCCGACAAGGATAAAATATTTCTTGTGGGCTATCCCATTACCAGATCACCGGTTGTAAACTACCCTAAATCGTCAAGTTTTGGTGTGCTTTATTTTATAACTTACGTACTGTGGAATTAACTGTAAGAGAATCAGCAAAACTTACAATACGAGAGTGTTCATTTTTTGGGAGAAAGCTCGAATCCCGAAAACATGAGCAAGATGCAATTACTAAGCTGGAAAAACTTTACGCCGAGTGGAGAACTCTTCAAAAAGACCGGAAGAATACATCGAAAACGGCGAGAAAAAATTTAAACAGTTTGTTGAAAAGTTGGATGATCTCCTTTGATATTGCTCAAACGAGATGCCTTGGCTCTGATGAAATCGGAAGAAGATAAGGCGTTTTCTCGTGAAACAGAGGCAGCAGGGCCGCCCAGTTCCATGACTGGAGTGGATCTCAAGTTGTCTCGAGCTGAAGAAATCAAGGTGCAAAAGGAACTTGCAAAAATGAACCGACAAATCCAAGATCGCAACTTTTGATATTGGTGAGTTTTTTTTTTATTAATTCGTATTCTAAAAAATAGAATAAACAATTAAGTAAATTAGTTTCATTGCATAATTGAAAAGAAAATTGTTACATTGAAGAGCATGAGTTTGACATCTTTTCTGATTGAGTTTATAATTTGTTTTAAATAATACCTTTTGATAATTTAGGAGTAGGTAATTTATGTACAAATGTCTTATTACTATTCTGCTAAAACGACACGTTTTTATAGTCTTTGTTTTTTGGGGGGGGGGGGGGGGGGGGGGGGGGGGGGGGGGGGGGGGGGGGTAGGGGGGGTGGGTCGATTTCTTTTGTTGCTTCTTAGTGACGGATGATGAAGACAAGTTCGAAAGAAGGAGAAGAAGACACTGAAGAGGACAGCATCTACCAGGAACTTGAGAGCTTAGAGGAAAATTGGACATCCCTGCAGAAGCAGTGCAGAGATCAAGGAGCCATCTGAGAGCAAGAGGGGATGAGAAGTTCACTTTGCAAGGCGGGCGTTAAAAGAGATTTTAAACATGAAAATTGTCCCATTTTATTAGTTCGATGTAAGGTAACCGACAGAAAATGCACGAGAATTTTAATAGCTACTCTAGAAGCACTTAAAACCTTGACCCTCTTTGGAGTTACAAAGTCCTCGAAAGGCTACTTTATTACTGATAGCCTAAGGCAAATGTTCAGAGAACAATATAATAAAAAAATTTTTGATAAAGTAAACATGGCGCTGAAAAAGAGCCCGTGGGTTGTACATTGGGGACGGTAAACTTTTAACGGGTGTTTTAAAAAATGATGAACAATCGTGAGCGTGAATAGCTATAGCTATTTCATATGGGGGGCGAAAGGAAACAAGCCTGCTGGGGAGTTCCTGTGAACAGCAAAACAGCTCTGGAGACGAGCAAGCCGTCGTAGCCGTAGGGATATGAATGCCTACATGAATGGGGTCTTCTCAAAACCGTCAAGGCGATGTGCTTAGACACTAACAGAATCCAATAGGGGAAGATTAAAAGGAGAGATTGCGTCATATTGGAGCAAATGGTTAGGTTAGAGAATTGTTTATACCTAGCTTGAGGTCACGGATAATGTGAGGGGAGTTAGGAAATTGGTGTTAAGTTGGAGTATACCCAAAATGGGATAACACAGGGACCTCATCCATGGACATTTTCAAGAGATTCCTCATGGGGCCCAAGATGTGACAAAGGAAAAATTACGACACAGGGTTTCAGTGACAATCTATAAATAAGCAGTAACTCCAGAAGTAATTGCAAATGTTCTGCTGTTATTCGAGACCAAAAATTAAACTAGAGAGCCACCCCAGAGATGATACAAGGAGCTATTGCAGTTGGGTTCTCGTATTGTGGTTGGAATCACTAAGACGGCATGTTGTGGGTTTTTAGAACTCCAGAGCCATTCATCACGCTAGGTGGATGGCAAAGGCTATTACTGCTTAAAAATATTCACTTTTTCGTCCGTCAATTTAAGATTGTCTTAAAGAAGAAGAAATGTTCTGTGCGTGCCATGTTTCTGTTTTCCCTAGTTAAAAGTTATTGTAAAGCTTGGTTTCAATGCTCCAAAAGCTCATCTTGCACCAAAGCAAGATTTATGGTATTTTGCATAGTCTGTTAGACTATAAAGAATGTGACAACGACATTACAGAAATAGCCCTGACCAAATTTTCGAACCATTTGTGGGATATTGAATTTGCAAAGTTGGTGCGGATTGTTCGTTTTTTGATCCACACCATTTAAAGACGATGAATAAAAAGTGGTTAACCCCCAGTCTATAAAATGCTCAGTCAGCACAGATGAACCATCACCGCAACGCTAGAGGTTGTAAATCCAAAAGTTAGGAAAGAACAACTTAAAAGAGGTAGTTTGATGGAGGGATTGGTAAATTTACTTACCAAAGAAACGTTTACATTCTTTGACCAATTTAATATAAAAACAGATCTTTTCCTGAAGACAACATCTCAAACACCTGGTGCCTCAAAATACTGACCTTCCAAGAAGTAGAAGGATTGAAAATTGTAGTAATACGTAATTTTTAAATTTTAAAAGATAAAATGTTCATTAGTCTTATCAGGATTACTGTTTTTTTATTATATTTTCTACGTTAAACTCAAAAATATACCAAAAAAATGCAAAAATATATCACTTAATAACAAAGTATACGAATATCCCCTAGTGGTACCAGGTCACGTTGTTGGGGCTATAGGCTGTTGTAACTCGTTGACGTTAAAATAACAACAATGATGTATAGAATATAAATTTTGAAGAACAATAATTAGCTTTCTTTTGAGATAGTAAGCGTGTTTTCGATTATTACCTTTCTGGAGTGATGGCGCCATAATTTCTGCTTTTTGCCACAAAGTTGATTTTTTCAAACTTTAAGCGACGAGCGGCACGGGTTAACGTCGTTAAACGAGCTCAAATTTCGGTGCTATCTCACATCTGGAAAGGGAATCGGTTTTGGTGGGGTCCAGACGAACAGATTCCGACATTTTTTTCGCTCCAAGAAGATCTGGTCACTCTAATATAAGAATATATATATATATATATATATATATATAGTATAGTATATAGTTAAAATATATATATATATATTTAAACATGAAAATTTCGATTTGACTCCAAAACAGCGATACATCTCATTTAGATGGGCGTTAGGAAGTCAGCTTAATTCTGCGGGCAAGATTCAGAATTTTGTGTAGGTAATGATCGCCTTTTTTCTGTTAGAGATATTAATGGTTAAGCTTGCGAGGTATTTTTCATAATTTGTGTAATGGGAAAGTTTGAAAGCTTGAGTAATTGGCCCGTAAACGTAAACATTGGGTTTTGTGGGTTTTAATGAAGTCCATAAAACTTCCGTCCATCTACCTCGATTTTTCTCAGATATGGAGTTTCCTCTGTGTATCTCAATCATCTTCATTAATTTTGGATTTTGTGGTTCTTTCCTAGGACGGGGAACCGCCCACGCCTGCGTTTACGGGATATGCTTGCCCTGTATCAATTAATTTTCTCCAATGTTGTCTCGAGATGTGTCCAAAAAATTTTAAAATTCGAGCACCATTGTTATGCTGCCGTAAACCGATTGGCATGGCTTGATTATATTTAAAATTCGTTCAACACCACATCTCAAATGCATCAATACGATCAGTGCCAGCGTCACGTACCACGGAGTAACATTTTATATGCGCTCATTGGTGTTAAAATAACATCCAGTATTTGATAGGAATATACATAGGAAGAAAGAGAAATATTCATAACATACATAGCGGTTGAAAAATTGTAGGGGTTATTATTTTATGCTTTAATAATAATCCAATTCATTTATTTTTTGATTATAAAGAAATTTTAATGTTCTTAATACTTTTTTACTTCCAGGTTTCCAGCTCTAAATGGCTAGTGGTTCATGTGGAGGTAGTCTGGCATTAATGGATGCAGGAGTTCCTGTACAGTACTCTTCAGCTGCTGGATGTAGCAATAGGTTACTTTGTTACAAACGGTACGGATCAAGATAAGCAAAATATAGAAGGATTATCGAATACTTAACAGATTTAATATAGGTTATAGAAAGATTACATGGAGACACATGGGACTTCAAAAGGTAGTAGCACAGAAATAAAAGGCAGTTTGTGGGGTGTGTTTGTTTTTTTTTTGGGGGTGTGGGGGGGGGGGGGGGGTGTGTTGTTGTGTGGGGGGGGGGGGGGGGGGGTTTTGGGGGGGGGGGGGGGTGGGGGGGGGTGTTGTGTGTGGGGGGGTTGTTGGGGGGTTAAGTAAAGAATACATTGGAAGTAAGATGGCTTTTTCCCTCAGTTTAAAAAACCTCAAATGATAATAATTTCGTACGTATATAAATTAAAGGAATCATATATGTTGTAGTAAAGTCAGGTCATGTAGGAGCTACAAAAAACTCTGTGTGTTGAGAATTTTATGGTTACTGTTATTATTTCAAGTGAAATGTGAAAAAAAAACGGATGATTCTTAATGGGGTTTGCTCCCCTATAACTTTTTTTCATTTAGGGTAGATCTAAGAAGAAATTTCAAGTAGGAGACAGATATGACTTTAAATATCTTGTGCTTTATAAATTCTAAACATCCTGACATATTTACGCTGACAATCATATGTCAAGCAAATTTAAGATTATGTTTTTATTGATTAATGTTTTTTGTATCGACACAGTGATACAGTGATATGTTGGAAACAGTTGTAATTTTCCTGCCACAATAGGTGAAGGAATTAAATTGTTTCTTTAAATCGTCTCTTTGGTCATGCAATGAACGACCCACTATTCACTTGATTACAAGATCAGTAAATGACAAAAATTAGCAAAAAAATTTTTAATATTTAGACTTTGTAAAATGGAAGTTGTCATCGGAACAAAGGTTTATAACATGTATTTCTCTAACTAATGAATCGAGCTATTAGATGCAAAACTAACCATAAAGTATTACATGACATGCCTTGATTTGAAAAACCGCAAACATACAAGGTGTCACTATTTAATTCTGACAAAATTTAGGATTTAATTTTCCATTCAAACCCGTAAGTATTTAGAGTCTGTCAATTACATGCATGTTTTAAAATATACCTATGATTGACCAATGTTATTTTTATATCACAAAATATCCCAAAAGATATAGAGACATGAAATAACAATTTAAGAATCCTGACCGTGTAATAAAATTAAATTGCAGAGCCTAGGCGCCAAAAATAAACTTCTGTTTGCAAGGTACACACACCTAACTAATAAAGTTTTACCGCTTACAATCTCAGCTTTTAAAAAAACGATAGTTATCCTGAAGAAAAGTTTTTGTATTTTTTTTGCTAATTATTTTGATCCATTAAAGCTTTATGCCCCCTCCTCTAAAAGGATCTAGTAAAATTTCTGTTGTATTTCTTAGCACCTTCCTTTAAATCGTATAAACAAAAACGTAAATATAGTAGTAATAAAGACCGCAAATGGAATTATAATAAAAATTTGTTTAACTTGATAGTGCTCGCACCTTGATTTGTCATATAAGTAAATAGAAGGAATCTCGTTTTCTTGCTGATCCACTCAGATCAATGTACAATTACCACTGTAATATAATCGTAGGTGACTATTAGAAAAAAGGCAATTCCCTTCCAGATTTACATGAAGAATTTTATGCATTATCATTGTATATATACCAAATAAAATCAGACAGAATCTTTACAGACACACCAGACGGTTATAATAAAATTGTGTTAAGTAAAACAATTAAATTTTAGGAATTTTGCAAGGGGGGTGTGTATTCTTGTTTGTTCGAATATATTTTATCCGGTTGACGTGTTAATTATGCTAAGAACATTTTTTATTACCAAACTGTAGTTTCCGAGTAAAAGAAATTTAATTTTAGGCAAATATTCCCTGGAACGACATCCTGTAGTTATCTTCTTTTCACTTTGTACAGACCTTTTACGATGTTTGTTAACATTTCTGATCTTACGGAGTTTGTAAAAACAATACAACATTTTATTAGTAATTTGAATGATACTCTTTCTAGAAATTTTTGGGAACCGGGGTAAGGTGTCCACTTGTGTTTTTCAATTAATATCTAGTACAGATGATTCTTGTAGAAATGAAATATTTAAACGCCATGCTGCCATACTTTAACTTTAACGATCCCTGAGATTGAGAGAGATATAGAGTTACTAGATTATTCCAACAATTAGTTTGCAATTTGAGGAGATCGAGATAAGAGGCATTGCAACGTCTTTATGTACGTAATTAGAGTTTTTTTTTCTATAATGAAATCATATTTTGGTGAGTAGACTTTTACAGTAAAATAATATGATCGAAAATTGTACCCGATTTTACAAAATACGAGGCAACAATTTATCAGAAAATGTAGAAAACAAGTTTTCCGAAATACGATGTAAAAACTCTTCTGTTAATGCGATCGATTCGATTTTTTCAATACAATGTATTTTAATATATTTATGGGCTGGTTTTTTTGTTTGTCGCTTTTCCTGACTGCGGATAACGGAATTCTACACTAGTAGGAAATTTCTCTCTACTACACGTAGGCACCGAACCAATGTAATTTTTAATGAAATCTAGAGTTTGTAAGACTCATTTAATTAAGTTTTAAAAGAAGCCGCGTTAACTTAGCGCGGTGACAAGTGGGTCTGGCAGAATTAGGCCCCTAGGTTCGATCCTTGCGAGTAACTATTTTTTTTTTTTTTAATTTCTCCACCTTCTTGCTTCGGAATTCACGAATACTTACTCCGTCAGAGTTCTTTGTCCAGTCGTTAGGCAGGCACTAGAAGACCAGCTACGGTGCAGTTCGCAGCAAATATAGGATCCTCTAAATAAATAAGTCCTTTATTTACGTTTTGTGTTTACATGTATTATTAGGCATCGACACCCAAGAGTGTTTGCTTAACTTTGTAGACATCAAGATTTGAATTTCAAGTTTTAAATAAAATAGTTTACGTTTTACTCTAGATATTAACCTGAACATTAAGGCTTTTAAATACTCATCTACATTTTTTAAGATTTACTTAATATTGTTTTAGTTGCTGGTACCAAAAAAAGGCATAACAGCCCCTACAGGCCGACATTAAAAATACCTGGTTTACCTCTTAGAATAGTTTATGGAAGCAATACAAAAAGCCACAGATGCAAAGAGTAAAATTTTACAAATAATGCACGAATGTATAGATAAGCCAAGAATAGAAGAAAAAAAAGAAAATTGGCCAGTTACCGAAAAATTTGAGGTTGAACCCCATAAAACGTAGGCGCGGTTATTAGGTGTTTGGTGGTATGAATTTAAAAAAATTGTTTGCTGAGACAGGAGTACACGTAAGTATTGATGTTTCAGGTTGAAATAGCAGAACTATGATGAACATAATTAAAAAACGTTTTTTTGCGCCAAAATCTTCAGGGGCTCTAGTGGGTTAGTTGTCCAATTTATCACAACACAGATAACGCACGTAAATAAGGAAGACTCTCTAAAAACACCCTTTCATGTGACATAAGCAGTAACGTATAACCAGCATCATTCACCTAGTTACAAATCCTCCCTTCTAGCTGTGAGTGTAAAGTGGCCAAAACTGCCCAAAGAAAAATAACTTTCTGTATTGTTAAATATACTACCTCTACTCCAATCCGAAATACTTAAACAATAACTTCTTTTAATGTTCTGTGATCTCACCTATAGATTGTGGCACAGTTTTGTCTCCACGGTATAGTTCTGAGCTTAAAGCACCCAGCGTCTGGGTTCGGTTTCGGTAGTCAGTATACTTATTTTTATTTTAAATATATTAAGCTAGTCCACATTTCAGATCAGATCAGCAAATATCGGTCAATTCTCAAAAGCCGACACTGCTGTCCGTTTGATAAAAAGATAATTCTCACACAGGACTGAAGACGATCTGAAAAGGTTAAGGGCTGTCACCTACAATCATACTTTGGTCGCAAAGGGCGAAAACAAAGACCGTATAAACATCTACTGACAGAATACCATTTGCCGATTACGTGGGGTTGCGCTTTTAATATCTAAGTCACGCCTGACTCTAACATTACCCAGACGTTAAAGCGGAGTTAGCAAAAAGGAGATCGCTAGTCTGCTTGCCCCATCCATATTAGACTACTGAAAGGATATAGATAAATGGTAAAAAAAGAGAGTTTTAAAAAATTAAATAATTAGTTCACTGTAGTTTTTTTAATGTTGGAAAAAAAAGTAAAAGACTGTTTTCTTATTTTTCGCAATCGAGAGCGATAATTAGTTTGTTTTATAGGTTTCTCAAATTGACGACACAACTTTCTCAAATATTTGCGCCCAACTCAAAAGTGCCATGGACCCGAAGCCCAAAGATATACTACAAACAATTCGGACGTCTCTGAAAGTGGCGCCAGCGTTAGCATGTGGTGAAATTTATAAAGCAACAGTATTTGGTTGAGGTAAGAACATTTTTATATTTGTTTATATTCATCCAATAAATACTGCTGAATCTGAACACTTTCGCAGTTTAAAAAAAGTCTATCTTCATACGAATTTGAACGTGAATTGAACAATGTCATCCTGAAGCATGCCTTACAAAATACAAAGATTTCTGTTCTTTGGCGTGTCAATAACTATTAAATTGCATGCCATTAGGACTCATAAAGATATAATGGTAAGCACGATAATAATGTGTGTATATATTATTATGTAGTGGAGTAATATATATAGTTAATATATATATATATATCTATATATAGATATATATATATTTGTTGATCTCTTTATTAATCTAAACTTAAAAAAAATCCAAATGTCAAAACAAGATCTATTTGGCTTCCTTTAACGCACGGAGCTTGGTATTTATCTGATCATATATTTCTTTATGAATTTGTTAGTATCATTGAAATCCGCATTCTATTCTCTTTCGACTGATCACCAAATCCTTATATCATAGCCTCATGATTTTACTGATTAAAAGGCGAACAAAGGATTGGAAACATAGGGTTGTAAGAGAAAGGTAACATTATAGCCAAATTTTAAGTTTAACAATTAAATTTAATTGATCAAAAGAACATACATTCCATATTTTGTATTACCCCCCTAGCAGGTGAGTTTCTTTTTTCTGTCTCTGAAGATGTCTGATCACCTCACTCCTCGATCTCCGAATATCAAACTCTACTAAACCTTTTATAGTCCCTCCTCGATGCAGGGGCGTAATGGCGGGGGGGCTCGAACCCTTTATTTATAAGAACAACATCCAAACACCAATAAGTAACATCGGAAAAATGATATTAGAAGAGAGTCAGAGACTGATCCAGCGATAGAGAGACCAGAACTCATCTATAGAGATATTTATATCTCCCAGAGACGATCCAAATAAGAAGAGAGAATTCTTGAACCGCACCGATTTGGCAGCAACCATGGGGGCATCGCATTATACGTACATTAGCGGAGTGTGAAGCTAGCAGCGCGGCGGGCCTACACAAACCTGTTCCTGCATGAATCCTCTTCGCGATATGACCGGTGTGAGGAGGTAATCCGACCGCGTACGAGTCCCATCAATGCCCACGAAACCCAAAGTCGGTTTTCCCATCCAGTGAGGGGAGATGGCCCTTCCCGACATCCATGACAGACAGAGAGAATAACCTATGTTCTGATCCCAGATAAGTGCGAAAACGATATCAAGTAAGGCAAGCACTGCGCGCATGAGAGCGCTCCCCCCAGACCTCCTAATAGACTTGGCTTCTTCCATCTCATTTGCCATGTATGGCCTATAATTCAGGACCTCATTGGAATGATATAAAAACGGAGCGCCATTGCTCTCAAGGTCCAGATCGAGACATGTGCTTGACTGTTATTCGCGCTTGGCGATGGGCTACTGCCAAGTTGGCGCCATTAGCTAGTCTCTCCGTAGTCTTTAAGTGATGAGCGACTTCTTCTGCTGAACTGTCCCAATGACAGCTCTTGACCACGGAATTTGTCGAGAGTCTCCGGCAGGATTCTCAACACGCCGACAAGTTGGCCGATTTCTTAGCGTTGTGTTGACGATGCAAAAGAAGGTACGTCAAAATCAGAAAACTATACGTGAGGGTACTACACAGTGTATTGTGTGTACTTCCGAGAATGCCTAGTTGATCCATGTAAGAAGGCGCCAGTAATAAACTAACAGTTAAGAGTAAACTAATGAATTGTAGAGAATGTGAGAAGACAGGAAAAAAACTGAGAATTAGAAGCTACAGAAAGCAGAAGTATAGCTATAGCGTCTGTATAGTCCCGTCTTACAATAGGGCAATGGCGTTGTTCCCGTTTTTCTACCTGGGTGGTATCAGATTTGATCCGGATGACGTAATTAGTAAGCAGGAGATACTGGACAGTTTCAAGTTACCGATAAGGAAAATGAAGTGAGGGATGAAGGGGGGCCTCCCCACTGAATGAGAGAAAGATAATAGCGTCGGCAACGTGGATTTGACATTGGCTGGGCGAGCCAAAAACGGTATAGTAAATATTGATCAGTCTATTGCTCTTTGACTCCCCCCCCCATCCCCAGCTCGTCGATACCCCACACCACACAAGCGCTAGCGAGCCCAATAACAGCCTCACGCCTCCCTCTCAGACCGACTATAACCTCTCTTCTACAGCACCAAAAACCACACCTCTCACTCTCACGGTTGAGACAGGGGTTTTTATTGTCATGAGAGAGTGCGTGTATTAGAGTACTCCACCCGTGTTGTTTGTTGAGTTTTTTGTTTTTGTGAGTATATTTTCGTGTGAGTATATTAAGAATCGCTAAATAAATATTGATGAAAAATATGTACTGGTGTTTGTATTTATGTTAGTGTTTTTTTGTTTATTGTGTGTTTGTGTTTGTGTTTAGTTGTTAGATTTATAATTGTAGTGTTTGATGATAGATGGGTACTTTTTTTTGACTGGCTACTAAGAAAGAAAGTGGAGAGATTAATATATAATAGATGTGATACTATGATATGATATATGTATATGTGTATTGTTATAATAAATAGCTAATATATACATATCTATAATATATATTTATTGATATATATAGAGATATAGACATATATTGTCTATACACAATACTTATCTATATATATTACTCATACTATGAAATATAAGAAAAAATATAATAGAATATTAAAAACAAAAATAGTAATATAATAAATAGATATAGAATATACATTCAGATATATATAATATATATATATATAAGTTATATATATATATTGTATGTACGTATATGTAATATGTATATGTATAATATATATATATATATATATTATATATATATTTATATATATAGTATTATATATAATATTTATATATATAATATTATATATATTAATATCTATATATAATATCTATTAATTTATATGTATATAGTATATATATATCTATCTATATATATATTATATATATATTATCTAATCAATAGTTCAGCTCCTAAGTTGAAGCAGTAGGGCTGTTTAGTGAAGATCTCTTCCAAAGGGTTTTATTGGCTGCTATAGTCGTTGCCTCTGCCCACGTTCATCAGTCTAGGGAGCTTTTTGTTATATCATCATTCATTGGATTTTTTCGCATACGTTAGTGTCCAGTCTATCCCCAACTTCCGTAAGTGAAAATATTCCACTGATATTTCCTGTTGTGTTGAGACTTCGACGCAGACAATGTATTCATGATAATTTGTATTTTGTCAGTTAAGGTTTTTGTCATTTTCAAGGTTTCAGAACCTCCATATGAAATAGCACCGATATAGCACTGCAGTTAAATAACCGCAGCTTAGTGTCTGTGTTGATTATCTTTACTTGATGCCCATCTAGTTCTTCGTTTGTCCAATTGCTTGCTGATCGTTTTTTATTTCGATTATGAAGATATGTCTGCTGTGTAGCTCAACAGAGATCTTTCTTTAAGAGAGAAAAATAGATGACTGGCTCCTGTTATAAGAAATGAGATAATAGTCCTCCCACGTGATCAGACTATTAAATGTCAGAGCCAGAAGAAGTAATGAATGGTGTCTTTGATACGTACTTACTTACTCTATAAACCATTGATACCTCTGGGTGTAGGCTGGCTGGGTGAGAGTGGGATTGAGTTAGGTTGGGGTCTTCCAGGGTTCATCTCCATCCATTCTCTATTCCGGGCTATTAGGTATTTATATTGGTTGTTAATTCCAAATATGAACGTAGATGATTAGAGCCATCTATATCGAATAGGCCACTTATTTTAGCTTCACCGCTCCTCAGTTGTTCCACCATCATTTTACAATGTCGTTGTGCCCGTGAGATAAAACGTATGCCTAACATATTTTCTCAGTGACCTTCTTCAGCACCGAGTCCTAAAAACAATAGTGAGACAGTTATAGGAAAAGAAAGGGCATCTGTGCCGGACTCCCTGTTTTCATCTCAAAAGAACTTCTTATTTTGACCCGTTCATGAGGGACTCCATTACAAGTTTTGTTTGGATAACGCTCGTGTAGAATGGTGATAATTTTCTTGAGCTTCTTTGGAAGTTTATGAAACCTAGTTTAAGTAGGTGCAGTTTCCATTCACTAGATTTGATGTTAGCGGTGATCTCGGATGACTAATGATGTTTTCTATGCACGATATGATTGGGTCTCGAAATCCTGAGTATGAGTTCTAATAGACGCCGAGACCGGCTGGCTTTGTATCTGGCTATGTATGTATTATATTGTGTGTCGGCAGTATTGAAGATCCATAGAGTGAGAACACTAATTAAGTAAAAAAGAACTTTACTCTGTTTAAATAGTTTCGGGAGAAAATCGGGAGTGTTGTGATAGACAGCCAGACGGCCAGACACCGATGGTGAGTGATAAAGTGTTCCGTACGGAACACTAAAAATGATTTTTTGAAAACACTCCTAAAAATACCTCGAAGATGAAGCTATTGCTTTAATTTGATATTTCAGTTGTCTTAATTCCATATAAACCAAAGTTCCAAATTAAAACCGCTCTTATTTAATATTATGAAGTTTGTCTTTATAAAAAGATAACTGTATGAAGTCGCCGCTCCAGAGATTAAGATTAAGAGTCAGATAAGATGAGACAACTCTAGTGATAATCTACCGTTTTCACACATAGAGGATGGACGCAACTTCTATAGACCGTGACATAAGCGAGTGTTCGGGCCAAATACCAGGCCCGTTTCTGTAGGCCTGTATTGTAATAGATTAGAACATAAGAAAGGAATTGAGCATAGAGTAATGTTCCGTAATCCTGTTTTATTATGTTTTACGCTCCTGGAAAACCTGGGACGTGGGGCGCAACATTCAGAATTCTATAAAGAGACAGGCTACTGGCCAGCACAGTCCGTTTTGTTCCCCCCCCCCCCACCTCATCATACTTTTGCGTCCGTTATTTACTTCCATAAGGGGATACGGAAACGCTTAGAGCCTTCCTCGATATCTATCTGGTACTAATCATATTCAACACCCGAAACTAGATAAAGAAAATTGACATTTACACAAAAAATTGCGCCCGACTTCAACCTTTATCTTTTTTTATAGTAGAAGTCCTAATAAATAAAAGCTGTTTGTTAACAATTTGTAGGAATTAGTGAGAATACGAGAATTGTAAAGAGACAACTAGATTTGATTCAAATTTCTTAAAACGTCAATAGCTTATCTTAGAAAGGTATTTTTAACAAGTGGGTTCGAAAATATTATTTTTTAGTTTTATCAGTGGCAAAAGTTGGGCCTGTACCGGGTTTTGTTGTCCGTCGGTTTTTTTATTTCTGTGTGATTACTGGTATAGCAGCTCCTCAAATCTAGACAAAGCGGGCACACACAAGTTGTTAATAACCAATGTTTTTAAAGCTTTTATTAAAACCTGGTTAAAATATTGAAGTCGACAAAAACATCTCGACCCAATTTCGAGTAACTCTTTAGCATCCTTTGGACGTTTATATATCTCTCCAATATTTTTAGGTGCGAGATATTGAGGTGGCATGGTTACAGTAAAGTATAGGAAGACTGTAATCATCACAAAGACATATTGTGAGCTAGTACATAAATTCACAGTTAGATACCCTAAAAAAAAAAGGGGTAATTATAAAATTTCTATAAAGAGAGCTGTGTTGTGTCTGTTTTTCGGAGTACAGAGATTTTTACTCTCGTTGCAAAAGACGTCAATTTTAATCATTTTCTGTCAATGTATTTGTTAAGTCTTTTACTAATGAAACG
The DNA here is from genome assembly GCA_019049505.1 of Pachyrhynchus sulphureomaculatus. Classification (NCBI taxonomy): domain Eukaryota; kingdom Metazoa; phylum Arthropoda; class Insecta; order Coleoptera; family Curculionidae; genus Pachyrhynchus; species Pachyrhynchus sulphureomaculatus. The sequence continues at coordinate 14,714 of JAHKBH010002879.1, forward strand.
GTGCTCCTGTAGTGTGCGGGTCATACCTGCAAATCTTAATTGTTGGCGTGCGGTCTACCGTGCAATAAATACATTTAATAAGCAATGGCAAATAAGAACTAATCGGGGAACGTTTCGTGTATAAAATGACTATATGGACAAGTTTGCTAATTAGTGCAATGCAAAAAAGCAATTTTGAAAATTGTACAGGTCTAGATAGAGCAAGTATTTATGATTTTATCTTCTTTAGGGGTAATTACCAGGAACGTATATTATTGCGTGAGTATAGGATCCTCTCTAGGTAGAAAAAGACTAGAGAGTGACAGATCTAGTTAGAGATTAGTTACACGAGTTGCAAGGTTAGTTGAACTATAAAGACGCCGAATATTGAGCTTTATAATGTGATTAGAACTCCGCAGATTATATGTCGGACCCGAGACGAAAAAAAAAAAATCAACTCTTTCATAATAAAATTTTCCAACAAGATTTCCCTGTTAGTTATAAGTCGATTCAAGTTGCGTACATAACCTACAAAAAGTGAAAAAATTTTTATGGTATAGAGGTCGACTAGGTGAATCTCCGATCGGCCTGAACTTTCAGAAAAAACATAATTCCTTTTGTTTTATAGCAAAAAAATATACCCCGAAAAATTACTTGGTACAAAAATAGTTGAACTAGTGGGCACATTTTAAATTTGTTATTTAAAGATTTGAATTGCCCGCCCATTTTTTTTTACCATTTAGTCCAAAATGGCAATCTTTTTGTTTTAAAAACAATTTGTTTTGTATTAATCAAATACACAACAAATTGCGTTTTTTTCGCGTTCATTCTGAACAAATAAAAAATTGAAAAAATTGTGTATCCACATCTGGTAAAAAAATCGGCGAGCTCTTGAAGAAGAAATGCAACTGATAATGTGTATTAATATAAAAACAAACGGTTAAAATTGTTATTTTAATGGCATCGGGAATAAGCTGACACATCAAGGACTTAAATTTTTGAAAAAAAATAAGATCCAATTTGGAGCAATTTGGCCATAAACCTGGCGGGGCCATTGTCAAAGTTTATATAACAAATTAAAAATGTGGCCTCACTAGGTTTCAATATTTTTTGTACCCCAATTTCGGGGTGGTATTTTGCTATAACAAAAGGATATTTTTCAGAAAGTTTTCAAAACCGATCCACTTAGTACAGACCTGGTACCAATAAAAGTGTAAACTAAAAAATAGTTTTTTTGCCGGTTTTTTTCAAGAGTGTAAGAGAAAGAGATAGGTGATAATGACAATCGGTGATCGACGACGGTGGGGGGGGGGGGGGGGGGGGGGGGGTGGGGGGGGGGGGGGATAATAACGCGGATTTGTTTGTAAATTTCATTACGAAGTGTTGTTTTTTTAGTGTGTCTCGTTTTCGACTGGATTATAACCTGAAGTTGGATAAGCTTTTTAAGCTCCAAAAACGCCGGTTTCTTATTCCCTCATCATTATTTTGACCTTTTTCTTACAAGCACTAACTACTATGATTTCAGAGATGAAAGAAGCCATGCTTTTGTCGAATATTCGTAGATTAATATCACGTTTAACGAAGATTGGAGCCGGACCTTTTTTGCCAAACGTAAAATCTGCTTCTGACAATAATAGGACTCGAGGAAAATGAGAATGATATATGGTGAGAGGGTGTGGTGCGGGGAAATGCAAAGAACAAAGTATAACTGTGAGCGTACTGGAGCGTTTTCGTCCAGTTTCATCGTTTATTCACGAAAATGAATTTTTTTTTCATTATACAGATTTTAACACGCCAAAGTTACTATGTCATTTCACGCTTATGTCATTATTTTGGCAAATGTGTGTTTATGGTCGTGCATGGACAATTCAAAGTACAGATGTGAAATAACTGACTGGAAGGTCGACACATACCATTAAGTGACTGGTATAATAAATTAGCCGCGACAGTGTGGCTCCTCAATTGTGTCAGTCAATGTGCAGAGGACAAGTAATCTGCAGCATCGACGAGTCTCTATATTAACAAAGTATTGTGAGAGAAGCGCTCGGAGTAATCGCCGTAAAATATAACAGGAGGAAGGCTCTTACAATGGGCTCAACAACCTGAAGTCTATAACGAGAGCGACTTGCACCGGTTGGCAAAACTATCTACACCTCAAGATAGAGTAACAGACGAAAAAATACTTGACCGTGGGGATTAGAATTGTTTGGAAAAAGAAAACGTGGAAGTACGTTATTTGTTCTTATGAAAAAGCGAGATGAAAACACAGTAAGTGGCCAATTATATAGAAAGATAGGTGTCGATTTTAAATATGTTTTTCATTCAGACGAATGAGCCGAGTTTTTAGGAAATCTTTGGCCGGCGAAGCGTTGACCATTTCAGGACCGGTATATCACCAGCAAAAACTATGTTGAATCGACTTCACTGGAGCCGCATATCCAACAGGGTAGTCAACGGTCGTTGGCTAGATCCCAAATTTATATCTTAAAGAAAATGGTAGGGGAGAAGTAACATTAAGAACCATCACTGCAATTCCACATTGCTAGACCAATGTTGTCCTGAAAGATATTAGGGAAGAGAATTGAAGGACGACCAACTTGTCAGCTTTTTAAAGGGATATTGCCCTCTGTTTAAAGATAGTTAGTTGTAAATAATTATTGTAATTAAAATATCATGAAATGAGAAGACCACGATAAAAATATAGATTGTGTGTATCTAATCAGACTCCAACGATTATTGTTTTTGCAATGTACTTATAGCAGGGTAGTATCTCAAATGTTTTGGTAAGAACTAGCAACAGAATACGAGAACTCAAAGAGCACCTCAGAGTAAATATAGTCCATTGATGTTAGTTCCACTTTGTACTAATTATTACGTTTTTAATTTTAGATCATAGACACAGGGTGAAACATAAAAAAACAGTAGCGACAATCCGACGCCGCACCTGGGATCTCAATGGGGTTTCCGAGTTTGTAAAGAATCACAGTGACCTTGCACCATATGACGCCCGCGAGTTGTTTTAAAAACATTTTTTAATTCCATGTTTCTTATTAAAACAGATATCAACAATAAACAGGGTAAAAAGTCAAAAACATACTAACGCGTCTTTGGACGTTATTCATTTTATAATAATCTCACGATTGAATTTATATTTCTCAAAACGACTTAGATGTATTATCGTCAGGGGAAAATTGTTCATTTTGGAAAATAAGTACTCCGCACACCTTTAGTCTTCGCGGCGTAAAAATTTTCAACAATACATGCTTCCTCTTATTCCAGGCGAATCCCCATGTATTCTGAAGAGAATGAAAATAATTACAAATATCAATGTTAACGATGACATAAGATTTTCTTTCTGAATTAAAATGTAATTAATGTGAAACACACTTTTGTGCTCCATTTTTATGAGTATTTCAATCTAATCTAATATTTTTCATGACTACTAATAAGTTTTCGTGGCCGCTATGATACCAATTTTTTTGTTTTTTTCAACTTATATAAGAAGATAAGTAATTATAATGTATATAATTCCATGTACTAAGAGATGATAATGAAATCAGATAATCTATGTATCGTAATAGAATGGAAAATTATCTACAGGTTTAGACAAAATGCCCAGGATAGAGTTTTTGAAAGTTTGGAGTTAGCTCGTGTTTTAACGAGCTACTATAACTTAACTCTCGCAAACAATGTTATGTATAATGAAACATTATAATAGAATAATATTTTAGCATAATAAAGAATTAAGAATAAATTGCCTTTTAGGATCTTTACTAAATCCGAAAAAAATAAGTCTCCGTTGGAGATGAGATACCACATATATTTTTAGCAGCTCTAACCGCATAACAAGATAGCTGCCTCTTGAAAGTCTTTTTTATAATTATTGTTTCAATTATACTCGCTCACACGAGATACTCATTATATACTCAGTGATGAAGAAAAATTATTAAAGTTATAAAATTTCGAAAGCACGTCTATACTACGTAAATAGGATTATCTCGTGGTTAATCCAGATTGTAAACACAACCCGCGCCCCCGACGGCTGGGCCGCCCTGGTTGTTTTCGATATGATAGGGGGATACACGTGCGTGGATAAAAAAAAACGGGACCCTAAACATTTTCTTGAGCGTCGCTATTGTGTTTTTATGTTTTACTGTGTCATAGACATACCAGTGTGTACAAGGTATGGAAAATTCGGAAATCAGAACAACAGCTGTTCGCACCAACGAAAGTTTGTGCTATAAAGATTATGACACTGCGTCAAGAGAGTGTAAAAAGTAGAGAAGATCAAAGTGCATACAGAAGTAGTCAGATCGACAAGTTAAACAGCGTGAAAGAAAAGATAGAGGGAAAAAGTGTCTGTGCAATAGTGTTGGTGTTGTTGCCAGTTCAGTAAGGGTGCGGAAATTTTGCAGAACATAGAGCATTCGCGGACAGCCATTAATTTGATTACTTATGGGTGAACCATTCTCCATCGCAAGGATAACGTGGTATCGGCGTTTCAAAAGTGTGTGACTTCGATGTGTGCAGACAAGGATCGTGGAAAATCCGCCAAAAACAGACAGAAAGATGTGGAATAATTAGCAAGCATGTGGTTGGATCGAAGACCGATTCGCAAACACAAAAAGCAAACCTGCAGAGCAATTGGTGCGTTTAGTCAACATGCTGTTGCCACTCGGCTATCGATGAGATGGGAAAAGATTCAGTAAGGCCGGTAGCTTGGCTACCACATGAGTGAACGGACAGCAAATGGAATAGCGCAAAAAAAACGTGTGACATTTTGCTCGCTCGGTTACGATAAGGGAGTCGTTTTTTGTATCGGTTATAGTTTGACATGGGGATAGAAAAGAAGTGGATTTATTTTGGAGAGAATCCCAAAGTCGGCAAAAAATCATGTTGTCGAGCCCAAAGGCCGCACCAGTCCTCAAGACTTGGTAGCAGAAAGAAGAACCGAATCGTTTTGGCTGATAAGGACTGATGCGCGTGTGTTTGGTGGGATCAAGAGCGGCGGAGCTTAAATAATATAGAGCTGGATAAGAATACGCTGGTGGAAACGGTTAATACTTAACGTTACCAAACAAAACAGTTGACCGATTAGAAAACCGGTCGCTGCTTGGAAAAAAAGTAATTTTTCTTCATTACATATGCTTCCAGGCTCCATCCATCAGACGGCAAATCCAGTTCGCGGCTCGTTGGTAGCACTCAGCTGGCAAAGTTCCGACTCCAGGCTGCTCTAACTCACCTGACTTGGGCTCCTTCACGATTACCACTTGTTTGCTTCAGGAATGGGTTCATCGCTCTTGCTGTGCAGCGCTTTTTGGTTCATACGAAAGATGTGATAAAATGGCTCGATGGGGAATGGTTCGGGCAGCCAAAGGGAAGATTTTTAAGGCTGTTGTGGTATTCACAAAATTTGCCGGAAAGAGGGAAGAAAAAATATAGTATAACAAGAGATGGAAAGAATGACTTTGAGCTATAAAGCACTTTTATCATTCTTCCCGAATATGTTACTATGGTTTTTTTAGAAAAAAACTCGCGCATTTCATTCTTGTTACTACCTTGATTTGAAAGAAAGTGAATGTCCAAAAAAAAGAACAAAAGTTGTAAACGATTACTAAGACATCATTTCTGGAATGTTTTTAGAGCACCTAATATTTGAAGGACACACGGAAGTTAAATCACAGTACGTTTAGAATAAATATTAAACTATTAATTACAAAAACCGTACAAAACATTAAAAAATAATACGGAGTTCATGTGACACAAACAGCCAATAATCATATTTATCCCGCTTTTTTAGGTCGCAACATCCGTCAGTGAGAATAAGGTGTAGTAGACGTCGTGGCCAATAGAAACTGCAGGTAAAGTATTTTGGAAAATGAGAGTCCTGTTATCAGGCCGTAGTGAGACTGATCGAGAAACGTCTTGACAGCAGCCCCTCCCAAAATCACCAAAAATGCGTTTTAATAATGAGAAAACTAATTTGTATAATGTTACAGAGAAGTTTGAAAAGCCGCGTGTAATATATCTTATCAACCAACATTATGGTATCTAGGGTTACACTAAAACAATCCCGTAGAATGGAAAAGTTTATCGAACCAAGCAAGCTTATGAACTACGAAAATAAGTCTTAATAACTGTCGACATTTTTGGGTGGAGAGATGTGAGAGTAGTCAAATAACTCTTAAGAACCATATTTAAAACAAGTCCTATTGTTCCATGACAATTGACACCAAGAAAATACTGACTTATTCTGCATGAGTTAAAAAAAAACTGTAGCAAAAACACATAAATGTGCATCTCGAAATGGAACTTTTACACGTCCTATATAATAATTTTTTATTTCTGAAAAATTTATTCATATGTGCTACTACTACAAATTTCAATTAGACTCAAAAGAGACAGAAGAAGAACCTATTGACTATAAGTGTAGTTATATGAACTTTTGTGGAGAGACCCAATCCAAAGGGAATGTGCCGAATTTCATATTTAATATTACAAAGATATGTTTTCTCTGTTTAAAACTTTTCTTCTTACTGTCTTATTCCTGTGTCGCTTATTGTATAGCTGTTGTGCTGCGTAGACGTTGGCGTGTGATGTTTAAGTGGGTTATAAAATTTGTCGATTTTCCTGTTTTTCATTTTTATGGAGGTGAAAAAAGCCAAAATATTAGTAATAGAGAAAAAATAATTTTGCGTAAATATTTTTATGATGATTTAACAAATATTAAGGAATGAAAAGTGAAAATTTACTGTTAAAAAAATAAAATCTCGTATATTAAAAATGATGAAAAATTCGTGCTTTTAAAGTATATGAGTCGTCCCCTCTGGCCCCCCTATACAACATATTACTAATTAAGTCGATTATTTTAACATAGTGTTTTTTGTTGTTGATAATATCAGTAGTCAATATCTATCATATGTCTTATATCACCTCGTCAGGCTTTCTAAAACCAATAATCATCATTTTAAGATATCCTTGTATTGCTCTACCAGAGCGACATAGTAATTAAATTTATGAAAAAATATAAGTGTTTATATTAAAGAGGGAGAGAGAGAGCGAGATGTAGGGTAAAAAAGGAAAAAAAAAGCGAGAATTTAAGTAACAGCTTATTTCAAAATCAAATCTTTATTGCAACCACCTTATAACAAAATTTACTTATTTAACTATCATTTGAGATCAGTTTTAATCACTTAGGTAATCAACTTTGGGAATAAGAAGAGTTTAAAAAAAAATACATTTGACTGCGATTGCACTGAGATCGGGGCAATGGTGGTCACCCTGTGGGTAATCAGAATCAAACAAAATTTAAACATAAGACAAGAACTCCTAACACAGAGACAGAATCAAAGAGATACCTTACAGACAAGAGATGCAGTCCGCGTGAGCCCACCACCCATTCTGCTCGGTACCCCTGTACCAAATCTCGTTGTTTTTCGATATTCGTCAAGCATAATAGGGCAGAGGTTTGCCTGCGTCTTCTTGCATCCTCCTCTTTATCAATCCTGGCACAACTTCATTTTTGTTTTATACGTCCGATACCGAAAATAATTACTATCGTTTAAACTCCTGGAGAAATTGCCTTTTTGGCCCTTTTGAGGCCCCTCCTTCTGCACCTTTTAATCTCTCTTTCATTGGCCTTTGCCTTTTCATTTCTCCTTCTCTTTTCCGTTGTCTTGTCGATTTTCTTATTTTCTTTTATATTTTTTTTCTAAAACAACTTTTTCTTTGATTGGCGTCGGAAATTAAGAATTGCGGCAATTTGCTTGCTTCTTCTTAGAGACGAGACCCCTAGTGAATCTAGAGTAAATGAAGCCTAAAGTGGTTTCTTAAGGCAATTTATTTAATCGGTCCTGGATAAGTGAAACTTTTCTCAAAACGAATTTTTATGTTTTGATGTGTCAAGAACTGGGATCTGATAACTGTGTTTCGACGTGCCGGGAACTGGATGGGTCTGCTCTTGCCCCGACAACCGATGTGCTAGGAACATCAAATTTGAATCTTGCACTATCATCAATAATGGAAGAATCCGAAATAGATTTTATCACAATTCTTGAACTGCTAGAGGCTGAAGAGTGAAAGAATTTCAGGAAGCAATCTCATCAAATCTTCGTCTTGAAAAACACATTGGGGATCTATATTGGGGAAAAATTCCAGTTGGCTCTCTAAATCCAGTTTCTCCTATGACTAATTAGAATGCAACACTATTAAAAGCTTTCCTCACTAAGGATCCGCTACTGTCATAAGGGAGTTTATCTTTTCTGTGCAGATGGTTTTTCATAATAGAAGTCAATATTACCTTTTTTGGAAGCTGCCTTTTAGTGGTCCAAAGAAAGAAAACATCCAGAGGCTGCATTTTAATTGCGACTGTGTGGTGTGTGGCAGAAAGGATAGCCTATATGATATGGTTGCTCTAGCAATAGTCGTAGATGGCAAGGAAAATATGACTCGCATGATTTGTCTAGTGAAACTGTATCAAAGAGAACAGGTTCATTCGCCATACGGTTTTAGCGCGTGGTGTATAAGAGTGCGAAAAGCCATTCAGAAGAAAAAGGTTTTCAGTGGATTATCCAAACCCTGTAATGTAAAACGAGAAGCATTTGAAAAAAGAGCTTCCTGTTGGACCATCCTTCTCGGAGTAGTAGATGGAGTCAACCTCTAGGAAAAAAATAAACGACTAGGTGCAATGAAATCCCCCAGCAGCGATTCTGCCTTGCACACATCCTAATGAAGTGTTTTTTCCTCTCTATCTCCCAACTTAGTGATAGACCCCCACTCTCTGTTACTGCCCCTTTCGTAGCTAGTATCTTTCCCCGGGAGTTTAGGTACAGTAAGATAGATCCCTATAATTCGAGAATATATATCAATATTTTTCTGGAGACTAATTTCTAATCCTTCCATCATTTTTTCCTAATAGCTTTGAGAAACAACTGAGCAACCTCCTCTTTATTAGAAAAGCTGTACATTCTGTTATAAGCTTGTTGCTGATCGGGTTTTCTCCTACCAGATTTATTACTTCCTCAACATAAACGCGTTCATAACATGGAGTCTCGCCCAGCTCATTCAAGTAAGGCAAGTCAACCTTTTCAGGCATATTCGAATGCCTACTTTTCTTACCTGAATTGCTGTATCATCCGTTTAGACATACATTGGCCAATCCTTTTTGCCACAATTGTTAATTCTTCTTCTACTTCTGATGTAAAGCCTCTAAGCGTGAAACTTCGCGGTCCCAAGTTAGATATTTTAAAAATCTCTTTTGTAGACTTGAAAACGGAATACCGTATAGTCCCCTTCAGCTAGCTTTTCGTATGGAATAAGCTCTTCATAAAGAGTCTCAGTATAAGAGCTTGACACAGAGACTTATTTCCGAAGAGAAGTCAGATGACCAACTTAGCCCATACGGGTTGTTCTGACCCGTACTTTTTGCATCTGCAAAAAAAAAGTTAATACGGATAATAATTCTTTCTGCGGGTATTGGTACTCACTTGCGGGCAAAGGGGGGATTACATTGACCCATACACTCAGTACCCACAACTGCCACTAAGTGAGAAACCAAGTACTACGAAGAATAAATGTAAAAGATAAATACAGTAGTTTGACAAATTAACAGGTCGCAAGAGATATAGAATGTCATAAGAAATCCAAATGTTGAAAAGTACATAGGGAAGAACTAATCAGAAAAAATAAATAGACTAGAAATGTAGGTACGATAGAGAGAAAGAGAGGCAGAACAAAATTACTGTTGAATAATTTTTGAAAAGCCGTAAAAAATTAGAATATAACTCTCGGTAAATAAGGACGGACTCCCCATGAAAAACATACCGTCAAAAAACACAAGCTATCACTCAGGAAACGACGCGGCGACACAATAGTGTGAGATCGTTTCGTAATTGTGTGGTGGGAATAGTGTTAGCGCGCGGGGCTCGGAAAGGGAAAAGATCGATCGACATCATTCACGAACGGATAGGGGTTTTAAATAAATTAAGAGATAAAACCACCCCCCCCCACAAAAAAAAACCTATTGTGGTGGTGACATCAACAATTGCCCGCTTGACTCCCAGTATCCCGCTCTGCTAAATTTAGTAACAGATAGACAGCAAATAATACTAAGAAAACTTGAATTGCCAAAATAAGAGAACACCTCTTATTTTTTTTTTTGCTTAATCGAACATCATATATAAAAAAGTTTATCATTCTTGTGTCCTATATGTTAAAATGTCAGTTCCTTGTAGGCTTTTTAACGTTCTAAATAAGCGCATTAGTCCAATAACAAAAAAAACAACTGTGTATTTGGCCACTGGGGAAAACTAGGGTTGGAAGGGTAAGCATTGATATAGCTTAGAACCAGATCAGCCACCAGGAAAACAATCCAGTGGATAGTCAATTGGATTTGTTTGTAACTTTGTTAACTGCTATATGGTATAGACGATTAGACTGTGATTGTATAAATATTTAATTGTAAGTAAATTAGAATTAATTAAAATTTGTAAATAATTGATGTTTTTTTTTGCGGCAAAAGAGTGAAAAAGATTCAAAGAAGGAGACCAGACGAAACACAATGAGGAGTAGACCCAACGATATCTTTTTACATATATTTTGATGGAATTAGTTTTAATGTTTAATAATATTCTTTCTCTGTCAAAAAATCATGAACCTTCTCTTAATATGTATGCTTTGACGATAGCGATCTAGGAATTTGAATATCGTCTAAAACAACAATTACAAGACAACAAAATATTGTATTAGTCAGAAAGTTGACGAATCTACGTATGTCACTTTGTATAGAGATTTAATATATACGAGAATAACCGAAAAACGTTTATCTAATAACATTTGTTAGTAAGTATCTGCTACAGCATGCCTAGCGCTACACTATTCATGAAGAATTACTACTCAAACCCATTTTTTTTCCATACCCCTAAAAATGAGAACTTGACGGTTGGCTTTAATGTGGTTTGCTTAAACCTTCTAGAGCCTAGAGCATACTTAGATACTGAGCCCTATATAACAAGGTTAACTATCACGAGTCAGCACAGATTGAAAATCACGTTGAGGCGCCATTTTAAATGTATTAATACGAACTAAATTTCGGAAGTAAGATGTGTATGTACAAAGAAAAACAATTACAACTATCAATTTAAAAATATCCCAAACAGATAAATAAAAATGGAAAAATTAAAAAATAATCCAAGCAAAAACCTTTTAAATTTAAAGCTCAGTCGTTCAAAACAACAAAGCCCCGCTGGGCCAACAACGGGATACTTGGGGGGGGGAGGGCAACGTTAGAAGGAGAGAGCAGATCGCATACTTAAAAAAAACTTCGGGTAAAATTGTTATTGAAACGCTTGCCAAATGAACTTTTCATCCAAAAAAATCTTGTTATAAGATACCTAATACTCTAACTGAGTCCTCTACCTCCAAAATTGGAAATCGAGAAATTAATCAGGTCAGAGTATTAAAAGGCATTTCTGCTAACGCGCTTTTACATAGAGTAAAACATTGTTCGCCCTGCAAGATTTTATAAATTTTAACGTTTCGATCATATTTTGAATTCCTGTGAGTACCTACAAAAGTTGAAACACTAGGAAAATATAAAAGATTTGTATTTGTACTAAGTATCAGAGACAAGAAGAAGAGATAAAGAGTGTGAGAGATTAGAAAAGGATGAAAAGAAAAGATAAAAAGAAGAGAGATAAAAATACAGAAATCATCAGACTAAACAATAATTCCAGAAACTAGAGAGATCTACGAGTCTAAATCTCTGAACGAGATATGTTCACTAAAGTTATTATAGATATAATATTAAAGATGAGAGTAGTGATAGATTAAATTTATAATCACTGTGGAAATGAGTTAGACGACTACCACCCCTATAAACGTCCAGAGATCTCCTCACGAATTGAGATTGAAATTACATGTTATCATTTTTGATTAAAGACAATAGGACAGATTTGATAAACTATCATGGTACATTTTAATATCACTTAAATCCAAAGGACAAAACGGCCTTTTTGGGAAAAACTACATCTTTAAGCTTAACATTGTTTTAATTTTACTGTTAATTTGTGACATAAGTGAATGAACTCCTAATTATATGACAGACATCGGGAAAAGCCTAGACGGAGAGTCAAATTTAAGCACGCGCACCGTTGAGCCCTCGACTGGACCTAGATGAATCTCTTGGAGCGAGAGTACAATGTGGAAAGTCACTCCTACCAACGAAAACTTTCCCATCCATTTATTCGATGTACATAATGAAAGATTGAAGTCCGATGACAGTCCTTATTAAGTTCATGTAAATTTTACACAACCAAATAGGACACGATGATGGGACCCGTACTTCAATAATTTTTCGAATATACAAGAAGTGCAAAGAAATAGGACATTGGACGTCCTTACGGCCTTCTAAAAATTTTCCAGGCAAAACTATTAACGAGGATTATAGTTATATTTGTTGGACCAGGCCTTTAATTTTGTTGTTATTTTACTGAAGAAACAATTTTATAGTGGTAAGTGTGACGGGTTGTATAATATAGTAAGCAGTTCGCTATTTGGATCCGGTAAATATAAGATCCCTACCTTTAAAATACATACTGTTGTACCCCGCTATATTTCAAAGTCATTTGAAGGTCTAATTAACTGCCGTTTTACCACTTCAGCAAGCAACGATTGAGAGTGTCGCCTTCAGTTGTGTCTCCGGTATAATTAGAAAAAAACAGTAGATACCAAGTAGTATGCTGAGATTTATAACAAGATAGGCCCGGGTTTAAATATTGCAATTGGCGTTTTTCGGGCCATGATGAAGAGTCTTAAGATAGAGAGTACAGAGAAATTAGATGTATGATCTCTCTGGTTTACCTGTAAAAATATTCCATATCAGCAGCTTGACCCACGTTTGCAAGTAAACGAGACGAATTGAAGTTCAATGTTGCCTTTTTTGTGACGTCCCCCCAAAGTAAGATAGTTGACAATTCGGTAAGTTATCATGTGGCTAGCGACCTAAATAGGAACCGAAGGCCGTCACTAAGAATAAGAGTAATGATGAAAAAGAATTTGCGAACTAGTAGGGAAAACCTGGTCAGAGAGATACCTAGAGACGAATTAAATGAGATATCGAAGTAGGAGTAAAAGTGCTAATGCAACTTTTGCACGTTTTGTAGCGGATTACAGCACCTCTTCTAGAAGTTAAACAAATCATTTTGTATTGCATTTTTTACTTTTTCGTTCTAAGGAAATTAATGTATCGTGAAAAAAACCCTTCCGATATTTTTTGCTTTTTAAAGTTATTAAGTATATAGATACGGGACAAACATAATTCACGATTCCATCGGTTTGTTTATAGCCTATACATTTTGGAAGAAATGTGTTATTTAATTTCAAATTTAATATACTTCTGGGAAAGGGGGTAAAAATGGTGGGAGTCGATAAATTTTTTATGGCTTTAACAGCAACATGGTAATTTTTCTTGTTTTTTTTTTACTGAAATAATACTGCATAAATTTTATGCATGCAAACTTGTAAGATGGCTAAAGGGGTGGGAGAGGACGTTAGAGGGGTTGTTTCGTATATGTTATATGTTCTTTTCGTTGTTCTTGAAGTGACATAAATTTAGTTACTTTCAATTTTAACAGGGCAAGGGTGCGAAAGTGTAGGTTGGTAAATATTGTTAAATTTCAACAGCATTACGTCCAGGTTCCTGGTTAGCATATTATTTATAGTAAAATTTGTATAGAGTTAAAGCGGTTGGAAATGAAGTTCGAGAGATTGCTATTTTATTATATGTCCTTTTCAAGGTCTTGTAACGAGAAAAGTGCAAATGTGTCCTATTTTTTTATTACTTTCAATTTTTTTCATTAATATTTTTGTTAATAAAGTGTGATCGTTTATTTGGTATTTCTTCAGTGTGGACAGTCGAACCTAGTGTTTAGTTAGAAAGGTATGTTTTGCGAGGAAAGAAAAGTATACTGGGTCAAATCACTCTTCAAATTTTTTGGGATTTTAAGTTACTGTGGTTTTGAAGTTATGTAAGTTAGGGGCATCTCATAAAGTGCTGATTTTGTTTCTTGACGGATGGTACTTTCACACACTAAAAAGTTGGGTGAAATAGTTTGATTTTGGAAACTGAATTTTGAGATAGGTATTTTAAAGGTACCATATAAATTTGTACGATAATATCATACCTTGCATAAAAAATGGTTACAAAAAATATCACCTTTATTAAACTACAATTTGACCCCGTTTGTACTGCCTTGTTACAGGAATAATTGAGTATCCTGTGTGAATTAATTTTGCTGATTTTTCGTAGTTTAAGAAAAGATGTGAAGTCATTATTATGTTGTAGAAAGAAAAATGGGTTACCAAAAAAATTTATTTTTTTATTCGCAGTAATTGCCCATGGCTACCACTACGTTCTCCCATCTTTGTGGCAGCAAATGCATACACCCGTTTGAAAAGAACGAACTGAAACAATCTTTTGAGGCTACTCACGAATCGACCCACATTTTGCTATCCTAATTAAGAAATGGAATCCGCCAGTTCAGACAGGCCTGTGCCGCGCATAATCTAGAAGAGTTGAAGAAAAAATCAAATGAATTGAAAGGAGAACTAAAGTTACAAGAGAAGTGAGGAGAATCTCAACGAAAAGGGGAAGGTTTAGGAGTTAAGACTATCCCATGCCAGCAGAAACACTGTATCCAGAGATGTTGGTCGAGGCCTGTTGCTGGTTCATGTTGAAATGAAAAAAATCAGTTTGTCGTGTCTTTTGGCATATCGCGTTCGGTATTCCTTCACGCTCGACCTTAATTTGTATCAAATTGGTTAGGGGGGTAATCGTCCCCACCCCCACTTACTCATTCCCCTCCCCCACTAATAGACATGCGGTTGGAGCAGCTCATTAATAAGGTATGAAGCTATTTAGTTTTTTGGCGCGGAATGTTGATGGTGTCACCGGGCTTCGGCCCCCTGCCTTTTTGTGCTTTGGATTCTCGAAGCGAATCCCAAATAACATCCAAAAAAAAAAAAAAAAAAAAAAAAAAAAAAAAACTATTCCATCCAACCCCCCCCCCGTTAACTCCCAACATTACCCACCCCCTATTTTCCTGTGCTTTTTGAATCATATCCAGGGCATGTAAGCACTTTGGAAATGGCGTGTAGATCGGATCCAGAACCGTCTAATCGTAATTTTCTGCAAGTTGCTTTTTTATTTTTTCCGTGTGGCCCTGTTTTTCAACGAGCATCCCCAACCCATGTCTGCTCCAAATTTTTCATCTTTTGTAAAATACATATTATATCGGAATGGCCCAGTGGAAACGTTCTGTATGTAATTTCTAGAGTTGGTATCGAAACATCATACAGATGACTCAGTTGATAAGTAAGCTTACTCAGAAGACCAGAGTACTTATAAGACAGATTTTAAAATGTCTAGAATGATAGAGATGACTTACACTCAATTGTAAATATAGCAACAATATGTCCCGCTGTAATACAAGTTACACCCTTCTCTTAGAAATCCCCTCAAAAATTCTAATTCACCTCTTCCTTAGATTAAACTACTTATACCTGGAATGAAGATCGAAGCAAAATGCAACGCAGTGTTTCGGACACGTTAGAAGGCATATTAACAGCTGTAAAAAACTCTATGGAAAAGTATTAAAAATAAGATTTATTATTCATTAATATTTATATTATATTGTTTTTGAAAAAACAGAAAAACAACCGAATAACTTTTTTATAAAACAAAGTCGATTAAAGTTAAGCATTACATATCTGTATATATCTACTTATATTTTTTTAAACACATTTTACCAAGTCTGTAAAAAAAACAAGAAAACGAAGAAAAAAAATACAAAGGAAGAAATAGAGAAAAAATGCATCGATTAAGAAAAAATAATTTTATATGTTATTGACTTCTACTTAATAATTTATTTAAATTAACAAAATTTTGAAAAAATTCGATCATAAAAAAATAAAGTGAGACGCTAGCTAATGGTTTCATATTTTACCTAATGCCAAAAAGCACGCACTAGTCTTGTAAGTCCCTATTTTGGAGCTTTTCTCAGCAAAAATATGAATTCGGAAGATAACGATATACGAACTTACACAACTTTTGATATAGGTTTTTCTTTAACGTAGGTTTAAACGTAAGTGGAATGGGCAAGTGCATTTACACTATAACATTAAATGGTTATGTCATTACAGCATCGTTACCGTTCCAAATCATACTGTTTCATCATAGATAATCACTATGTTAGTCAAACAAAATCCAATGACTAACTATATTAAGCAACACTCACTCCTACTGTTGTAAAAAAATTTCCCTTTTAACCTTGCGTTTTCCTTTTGTCTGAGGAACACTATAAAACGGCACCAAGACTCCAAGGCCCAGACGCTGTCAACCTACGTCGCCGTAATCGGATAAGCACTTTAAGGAAAGAAAGAACCTTTTACTATGGACTAATTCATGACTAAAAGAAGTAAAAAATACAACTTTTTAGTTACAACCAAAATAACATAGCAGAAGCAATTGTACCATAGTGTAACATTCATTTTTTCCTAGATTTTAAGACCATGTAATGTTACTGATTTTTCACTTCAAATTGTACTTATTTTCATTTTTGTATCGAACGGTATATTAAACAGAGATTCCAAGACGTTCGGTATATACTGTGCAGTGCGGGGTTCCTGACCGAATCTACCGCTACGCCGCGATTGGTGAAATGTGTGTATCCGCAGTTTTGGTTCCGCCGTTCCGGCGTCGCCATATTACCGGCAGAGTTTGCACGGTTTATTTAAGGGTCCGAGAAGAAACGACTGTCTGGGCTAATTTCCATCCAGCCGCCGAGTAAGCGGAGAAGTACCATCAAGCCGCAGCCAGGCTATATTTTCATCGGAGCCGCCAAATAGGCTTCCTTCGATTGAGCTACAGCAAAGGCTCATAACAACCATCATGCGAGCTAAGTAAAGCACCAGTTTCTTAACGAAAAGCCGTAGTGGGCTCTCTAAGTGTTTGCTAGAAAAGTTGTGAAATCGGTCGTATTTCCATCAAAGCCGGAATAAGAGCAGTAAGTTACCAAAACATCCTTCAATAGACCTATCCCTGAGTAGTGCCTTAACAGCAATTTAAAACTGACTAAAAGTGAAAAGCACTATTTTTCGTCTTCGGGGGGTAGTCATAGTTCAGAATTTAAATGTAATAACTACTAGTTAGGCTAGAATTTTTTTGTAGAACTGCAAAGGTTAGAACTTTTTATTTTTAAAAACATGAATAATTTTCTTTTTGTTGATTAAAGCTAGTGTCTCACTGAATACCTATTTTTTCTTTTCAGGATAAGAAAAAGTTGTACTAGTATAAATTCTTTTTAGTAATACCCATAAAACCCTTCAGTATTTTTTCATTTTTTTAACTGAAGTTAGATCCTTTCTATTTTAAAATGAATGGTGCCCAAAAAACTTGTACAACTGAAGCTTTTTAAAAATAGAAAAAAAAATCCAAAAAGACGTACAAAAATTATCTCTTACCCATATCTTTCTACCAAGGAAAACTGAGCTAGTGTGTGTTTAATTTCTTTAGTTCTTTTAAAATCAGGATTCACTCAATTCATTATCAGAAATTAAAGCGGGCTGCAAGAAAAATTGTGCTCAAGCTTGGGGCGTCCAATATTCAAACGGTACAAAATGACGCAGTGTACGTGGGGCGCAATTAAACACTTTTTCATAGGCAACAAAATTGCGCTCAAGCGTGGGACAAACAACTTCTCACAGGGTACAAAAAAAGATGCCTCAAACTGAGGACAGTTTAGCAGGTTACAAAATGACACCACAACGTGCGGGCAAGTTACAATGTTACAAAATGGCGCTGTCAACGCGGGGCTTTTGGAATTTTATTTTTTAAAGGGTTCAGTTGTACTAGCTTTCGAACAAAGTAAAAGCTCTAACTTTGCAGATATTTTTATTTCATAATATTTAATAAACGAAACTACACTATAGCAGTAAGACAAAAGCAGGAAATTTGTAGAATTTTTTTATTTCAATTTATCTGATGGTGGTATAGATATTTGAATTTTGTTAATTGACTCTAAGATAAGTGATCCCTGTTTTTTTCTTAAAAGCTAGCTTTTATAGTTCAGATTAGCAGATGTGCTGGTTTACTTTAATTTTTTGCAGTGTTAGATTTATTTTGCGGTTAACCGAAAAAAAAACCTGTATCTCTTTTCTTCTCACCGATGTGCTTTGCATGAATATTAAAAATACTTAGCTGATAAGAAAACGATATCTGGAGATTTTTTTGTTGAAATTCTTACAACATATTTGGTCAAAAAAGAATTTAATACAAGGCAATACTTAGAAATTTTTTTTTGAAATGGTTGAAGATTTTTTTTAAATGTTTAGTAAAGAAGTTTACATATTTAAGTGCCTTACATATTTTTTATTTAGACTATTGGGAGCACAGGAGAAATATTTTTACGATTTTTTAAACAATTCTTTTAAATTTTATACATTTATCATGGAAGCCTTCGATTTTAAAGTCAATCACCTACTGGAATATGAGTTAGACTATGAACTGAAAATCCGTCGTACTTTCTCAGAACGTCCGGTCGCGGATAAAAGAAAAGATTCTAACGAGGATCTTAAGTAAAAAAAATATTCCAATAGATCAGATTGGACTAAATGGTTACAGAAAGTTTCTGATTTTTTTAAGTCTAATAAAAATCCTCCTTTTCAAGTTAAAACTCCTGCTTCTCCAAATGGTCACATGTCTCCTTTATTCGTGCATAAATATTCAGATAACAGACCGCATATCAAGATAAATCTATTAGGTGCCCATTTCTCGGCTTTATTTGACTCTGGTGCAAATGCCTCCGTTATAGGTCAGAATGGTATTAAAATTTTAAGTCGTTTAAGTATAAAAAATATGCCATGTCAAAAATAGAAGTGTTTACCACTGCAGATGGCAGCCGTCTAAAAGTTTTAGGTACGGTTTGAGTTGCCGCTAGTCTGCAATGGTCATTGTTTAGTAATCTCTGCTCTAGTAGTACCTTCTCTGTCACAATACTTTGGTTTTAGGATGTGATTTTGCACAAAAATTCGGAATTCTAGTAAATTTTAAAAATAATTCGTGGTATCGCCACAGTCCCTAGAAGTCAACTCTCAAACAAGTTTTAGAGATTGTTATTCAGAAAGTTCTTTAGAAAACCTTTTTCTCGCGTCTATGTACCCTAGATGATCTCTCGCGGACGGAACGCTTAAAAGCAGAAAAAGTAATAAGCTCTTTCAATGAAATAAGTAGTAAAGATAGGTTAGGCCGAACGAATAAAATCAACATGTCTATAGATACGGCTGATGCCAGTCCTGTAAAGACAAGGCCCTTCGCCATGTCTCCTTATATGTCAAAAGTATTAAATAAAGAGTTAGACGAAATGTTGAAACTCGGAGTGATTGAAGAATCAAACAGTCCCTGGTGTTCTCCAATCTTATTGGTGAAAAAGGCCGATGGACAGTATCGTCTGTGCTTTGACGGAAGAAAGCTCAACGAGGTCAGCAAATTTGATAACTATCCATTACCGAACATCGACAGAATTTTGACATCACTCAGGAATGCTAAGTATGTATCCTCGATAGACCTTAGAAAGGCTTTCTGGCAAATTCCTTTAGACAAATCCTCTAAGGAAAAGACCGCTTTTGCAGTAGTAGGCCGAGGTCTATTTCAGTTCGTCACTTATGCCGTTTGGTCTAAAGAACGCTGCTCAAACTCAGCAACGTTTAGTGGCCGCTATATTTGGTCCGAAATATGAGCCACATATTTTTACCTATCTCGATGATATTTTAGTAACATCGGAAGACTTCGAATCGCATATTCGCTTACTTAAGGAAGTAAAAGATAAATTGAAAGAGGCCGGACTGACGATAAATTTGAGCAAATGTGATTTTTTCAAAACTTCTCTAAAGTTTTTAGGCTATATTGTAGGCTCAAATTCCTTGCGTAACCGATCCGGAATAAAGTAGCAAGCATGGTTAATTATGCGAGACCTACTAATACTACGGAAGTTTAAGCGCTTCGTAGGAATGTGTTCATGGTACAGACGAACTTTTTTATCGAGAATTTTTTCTACCTTGTTGTCGCCTATTAATGATCTTTTGAAAGGACGAAAAAAAAGGACAATCGATAGATTGGACAAACGCAGCAGAAAGATCTTTTATAAAGATTAAAGAGCTATTGGTTTCAGCTCCAATTTTATCCCAACCAGATTTTTCCCAACAGTTTTATATTTCTAGTGATGCTTCTAATACCGGTTTAGGGGGCGTCCTAACACAGAAAATCAATGGTGAGGAAAGAGTGATAGCGTATGCCAGTAGAACTTTATCAAAGGCTGAACGTAACTATTCGGTTGTTGAAAAAGAATGTTTAGCAGTACTCTTTAACATCGAAAAGTTTCGACCTTACATTAGAAGGTGTTCCTTTCACGGTCATAACAGATCATTATAGTCTATTGTGGCTTAATTCAATTAAAAAACCTAGTGGTAAACTAGCGCGTTGGGCGATTAGGCTGAGACAACATACATTTAATTTAATTCATAGAAAAGGAGTCCACAATGTTATTCCTGACCCTTTGTCAAGAATCCAGATCATACCGTGGACGAAAACAGTCTTAATGCACACAGATTGGCGTAAGAATCGATATAGTTGACATAGATCGCATAGATCCATGGTACGACAATTTATGGCAGCAAATCAAAGAATTTCCTGAAAATTTTCCGCAGTGGAAAGTGGAAAATGATTTCGTGTACAAGTTTATCCCAAACCAGTTGCCTTTAAAAGTTAATGTACCCGAGTGGAAAATACTAGTTCCTAAACCACAGAGAGAGGAAATTATGGACATGTGTCACACTCCTCCTACTTCTGGTCATTTTGGCTTTTATAAAACTCTTCACAGGGTTCAGGAACAGTATTATTGGCCAAAATGCGTTTTGACATCGTAAAGTTTGTGAGGACTTGTGAAGTATGTGGAGCGCAGAAATCTCCAAATGCACTACCTATGGGACTGATGGGAAAAAGAGAAAACGGTTAATTACCCTTTTCAAGTCATAGCAGCTGATCTAGTAGGCCCATTCCCACGTTCAAAAAGGGGAAATAAATGGCTTCTCGTGGTTTCTTGCTGGTTTACAAAGTATACCATGCTATTTCCTTTGAAAAGCTCTAAAGCTGGACATATAGAGAGAATTTTGGAAAATAATGTCTTTCTAATCCACGGTGTTCCATCGCTCTTAATATGCGATAACGGTACTCAGTTTACCTCTAAGAGTTTTAAGAGCTTAAGTGAAAACTTTATGGTTTTAACATCCGTTTTAATCCCGTGTACTCTCCCCAATGTAATTTTGTGGAACGTAATAACCGAAACAGTCGGGACCGCTTTAAGAAGTTACGTGGATTCACATGACACTTGGGGATGTCAATATTTCCAAAATCCAACAAGCGATAAATACCGCAAGACACGAAGTAACAGGGTCATTCACACCGTCTTTCTTAGTTTACGGCAGACATATACCTCTATCTGGATCATATTATAAAAACTTAGATTTGGAATGTCAATGTTGACAGCGAAATAATTCCGGGTAACAGGGGTGAGTACGCCGAAAATTTAAGGGTTTAAAAGATATTTTCACCGACGTGCGTAGTAGGATACATAAAGGCTTATGAACGGAACAGTAAGTCTTACAACCTTAGAAAAAGGGATTTTTGCCTTTAATATAGGTGATCACGTTTGGCGAAAAAATAAAATTCTTTCCAGTGCAGCTGATAAATTCACATCTAAGTTGGTACCTAAGTATGTGCATTGCGTGATTAGAGAAAAGATTTCAGATTTAGTTTATGGTTTAGTTAATTTAGATGGGACTAAAATAGGACGATGGCATATTAAAGACTTAAAACCATTCAATGAACCTAACCTAGTGAAAGTTTGTCAGAAGAAGAATAATTTATATTTACATTATCTTAATTGCTTTACTTTATTTTTTTTGATGTTGCTCTGTAGAGGTGACGACCTCGTTTTTTTTTGACTTTTGACTTTATAAAAGTTGAGCAGAGAATAGCTTACTTTTATTGTTTAATGCTAAGGTTTTGGGTACTGATCATATCCAAACTTAGGTTGATTGTAGTTGATGTTTAGCATCGACTCAGCTGTTGCGAGCTGCGAAAGAGTCACACTCAGGATATATCATAAGACTGGTATGTCGGTGGTCGCGGGATTTTGATTTGCTTATGACCCCAAATAATATCCAGTTCTTGACACTTGGAAGCGAAATTTTGATTAGAGGCAATCCAAGGTGATCTTGAGTTAGGACAAGCGCAAGATGTAGCTCGTGTAGTGTGATGTAGAGTCAAAATTTTTATGAGCAATTTCAAAGTTTGTTACCCGAGTGGGTGTATTTCTATTACCTTAGTGGTATATGTTGGGTGCAATTAAGAGTAAATTGATTTTGGTTTATCCAGTAAGTCTAAGACTTGGATTATTTTGATTTAGATCTTCTTCTGAATTGACAAACTGAGGGTATATTCTATTTTTTTTCAGGGCCGTTTAAACGTTACCTTTGGCTTGGTGGTGTGGTAGACACCGTTTCAGTTTAGTGGATGCTATAATCTACTCCCTTTTGTTGGTGGACACCAGGGTCACCAATTCTGTATTTTATTGTCTCCACCATTCCGTATATCGTGGTGAGGTGTTTGTCTCCTGTTATGTGGGATGGATCGAATGTTTTTCGTTGTTGTTCTAGGGCGAGACCAGTACACGAGGGTTCTTCATGCAACTTGGAGGAGCGCAATGCTGGTTAAATTTTATATCTCTGTGTAGCCACCCTGAAGAATGACGGGGAGGGCGTTTTTTCCGGCTCATGTTTCTAGGCAGATTTGTCACTTTGGTGCGATGTGCCGAAGATTTAATTAGCTTTTGCTAAGAGCTTTCACCAAGCTCAGTATGGAGTTATCATAACCAAGAGTTTGGGATTTGAACTCCTGTATGTATTTCTGTATATATTTCTGTACATATTTCTGTATATATTTCGGTGTATGTTGGTTGCCTGAGGGCATGTGCTCAAAATGCGAGATTTTGAGTCGTTTTGCTTATGGACTCCTATATTTAGGATTATGACTTTAGGGGGAGGTCCTATTTCGAGACTTGCTGTCTCATATAGTTATGTTAGGAATGTTTCCTTGAATGTTAGTTGCGCGCGGACTAATCATTCTGTTCTTAGTGAACATTGCCTTTTGAAGCAGGATCATTCAGTTTGGTGAATTTTAGCTTTTATAGCTATTCACTGTGTTTAGGGTGAATTTTAGCTTTTATAGCTATTCACTGTGCCTATAGTGATATTGTTAGCTTTTATAGCTGCTCACTATGTTAAAGGCGAGATTGTTCTTTTAGAACGCAGACTTTGTGTAGTCGAGGACTACTTACAGAGTGTTTTCTTGGCGAGGAGCTGAGAGTTTTTTCTGGCGATATGCCAGAGTGTTTTCTTGGCGAGGAGCCGAGTTTTTTCTGGCGATATACCAGAGTGTTTTGTTGGCGATAAGCTGACGTGTTTTCTGGCGATCAACCAGAGCGTTTTCTCTAGCGATTTTAGCATGTCTAGATGTCTTAGGACGTCGACATTGCGCGATAGAGTGCGATTATTTTCCGAGTGCGACTAGTAGTGATACGAGATTTAGAATGTTCTCTTAGCGATGAGCTAGAGCATGGATGGCGATTTTTCCCGAGCGTTTCTCTGGATATTTATCCAGATATTCTTTTTTTTTTGGCCTAGTGCTAAATGGTCTGACAAGACTTTTTCTTTTTAGTGTAAGTGTTTGCACTAGAATCATTTTTTTTATTTTTTTTTCTTTATTTAAGAATTTTTATAAATTTCTTTTGCTGAAATAGAAAATTTTCAGACAATCCTTAAAATATTTTAAGGGGGGTGTTCATATTTTATTTCAGTTCACTTTTTTTGATTTAGACAAGAGTCTAGACAAAGTTATATTTTTTGTTTTGGTAACACTAACAGAGCTGATTCTTTTATGTAAGAAGACCGCGATTGTTATTTTGGAAAGGTATTTCTTATGTTCATGCAAGGATTTTTATTTGCTTTTTGATGTACTTAACCTTAGTGTCTAATTAAGTTAAGTCTAGTTATAAGATTCTTGTGATCATGCAAAGATTTTCATTTGGTTTTCATTGTACTTAATATTAGTGCTTAATTGAATTAAGTCTAGTAGTAAGGTCCGAAGTCTGTACTTTTGTTTTAAGTTCTGACCTTAGTATTAAGTGATAGTGTACCACTTTGTACCTTTTCATAAGTAGCCTAAGTTTAATAGACTAGTGTAGTCTATTTCTTTTTGGAAGGGGGGTAAATGTAACATTCATTTTTTCCTAGATTTTAAGACCATGTAATGTTACTGATTTTTCACTTCAAATTGTACTTATTTTCATTTTTGTATCGAACGGTATATTAAACAGAGATTCCAAGACGTTCGGTATATACTGTGCAGTGCGGGTTCCTGACCGAATCTACCGCTACGCCGCGATTGGTGAAATGTGTGTATCCGCAGTTTTGGTTCCGGCGTCGCCATATTACCGGCAGAGTTTTTGCACGGTTTATTTAAGGGTCCGAGAGAAACGACTGTCTGGGCTAATTTCCATCCAGCCGCCGAGTAAGCGGAAGAGTACCATCAAGCCGCAGCCAGGCTAATTTTCATCGGAGCCGCCAAGTAGGCTTCCTTCGATTGAGCTACAGCAAAGGCTCATAACAACCATCATGCGAGCTAAGTAAAGCACCAGTTTCTTAACGAAAAAGCCGTAGTGGGCTCTCTAAGTGTTTGCTAGAAAAGTGTGAAATCGGTCGTATTCCATCAAAGCCGGAATAAGAACAGTAAGTTACCAAAACATCCTTCAATAGACCTATCCCTGAGTAGTGCCTTAACAGCAATTTAAAAACTGACTAAAAAGTGAAGTGAAAAGCACTATTTTTCGTCTTCGGGGGGTAGTCATAGTTCAGAATTTAAATGTAATAACTACTAGTTAGGCTAGAATTTTTTTTGTAGAACTGCAAAGGTTAGAACTTTTTATTTTTAAAAACATGAATAAATTTTCTTTTTGTTGATTAAAGCTAATGTCTCCCTGAATACCTATTTTTCTTTTCAGGATAAGAAAAGTTGTACTAGTATAATTCTTTTTAGTAATACCCATAAAACCCTTCAGTATTTTTTCATTTTTTTAACTGAAGTTAGATCCTTTCTATTTTAAAATGAATGGTGCCCAAAAAACTTGTACAACTGAAGCTTTTTAAAAATAGAAAAAAAATTCCAAAAAGACGTACAAAAATTATCTCTTACCCATATCTTTCTACCAAGGAAAACTGAGCTAGTGTGTGTTTAATTTCTTTAGTTCTTTTAAAATCAGGATTCACTCAATTCATTATCAGAAATTAAAGCGGGGCTGCAAGAAAATTGTGCTCAAGCTTGGGGCGTCCAATATTCAAACGGTACAAAATGACGCAGGGGGGCGCAATTAAACACTTTTTCATAGGCAACAAAATTGCGCTCAAGCGTGGGACAAACAACTTCTCACAGGGTACAAAAAAAGATGCCTCAAACTGAGGACAGTTTAGCAGGTTACAAAATGACACCACAACGTGCGGGCAAGTTACAATGTTACAAGATACAGCAGTTGATGATATATTTGAAAACATCAAAAATAGTATAGAAAATCCCATTGACAAAACTTGCCCAAAACAACAAAAAGAACGGGAATTAAATCAAAGAATAAAATAGCTAATGAAGCAAAGGAGAGAAATGGTAGATAAGACTACAGATGAATACAGAACTATAAATAGAGAGATATCGAGGGAAATTAGAAAAGACAAAAACAAAAAAATGCAGAGGAAATTAAAAAGGTTGTAGAACAGAATAAAAGCTTAAAGGTCTTGAGAAAGAAGAACACAATGGGAAGGAAAAGACATATGCAAGATTAAGGACATGCATGGTAATATATTAACAATAAAAAGATATTTTACAGATCATCGAATTATTTTATCAACAATTATATACTTTACAAGATAAAAGAACAAAAATCAACATACCAAAAGTCCTAAATCAGAGGTTGGAGAATACTCCAGACATTACAGAAGAAGAAATCACATCGCTTTGAAGGACACGAAAAATAACAAAGCTCCGGGTGAAGACAATATTGTAGTAGAGGCAATTAAACAAGGAGGACAACAAATTATCAAATCACTTCATATGTTATTCAATAAATGCCTCCTGGAAGGAATAACTCCATCGCAATGGAATAATGCAACTATTGTCATCATGCATAAAAAAGGAGATACTTCAGACCTTAC
>JAHKBH010002880.1:0-11885 GCA_019049505.1 Pachyrhynchus sulphureomaculatus
CAAAAAATGACTTTGAGCGTACCTTCAATATATTAATTCAACAAGTTCTTGTATTGACAATATATATTAAGTTTAATCCTCTAAAAATCTTTACTCATATTCCAAATATTACTCATGTACTGCATGAGTGATATTTTATACAAAACCTCTTTAATTAAAGTTCCTCCATTTCCAGGTTTCAGAGTTGCTCTGTTTAATATGAATATGCCCAATAAAATTTAACCTCTTTTTCTTTATTTCAGGCAAAGAGCTAGTCCAAAACATAGAATATGAAAATCGCACAAGAAAACTGTCCATAGATCACATAGATAAAATATTTACACCGCAAGATACACTAGATACTTTAGAAAAAATACATTGTGTAGTTAATAACGTAAAACGTAAACAACAGGAGATACAGAGTGTATGGAATCAGATGGAGAAAAGTTTAGTTGATACCAAAGATTTTAAATCAACTCAAAGAAGGTGTAGTTAAAGTTACCAACTGGATTTTAGGTAAGACGTGAGAAATCGTATAAGCAAGTGGAGTATTTTTTTTTTTGTAAAATCACGGGATAAGGATGAAATTATGACATTAACTGTCGTTAAATCGTTTGCTGATTATAGTAAGCTGAAAATCGGCTAAATAAAAAAAATATTAAACTTTGTTTTATTACATCAGTCTAGAGTATAGGTAAGGGTGACTAAAGCGGTAATAGTGACTACAGGGGTAAAGGTGACTATAGGGGTAAGGATGACTACATAGGTAGTAGTTGTTTGCAGAAATGCAATAACGTCCGTGGCAGCACTACCGCGTTGTCTAAAAAATCTGCCGTGAAATACAGAAATGTATGTGTCGACACTTGGACAACGTTGACGGGTATTACGACTTCCCCTCCAATATTCTCAGGATATGAAATGGGGTAAAATCCCTACTCAAGTGGGAAGGTTAATGATAAAAATAATTGGTCAAGTACAAGTTGGACTTGCGCAATTAGTATTCCGTACGTTTATTGCTTTTGAAATAAAAAATTTTTGTTACGGAGGTATAAAATGATCAATGATTTCATAAAAACACACCCAAATGAGTTTTTTTTTTTCGATCTGTATTGAAAACCTTGAAATTTTTTATTTTTTTTATATACTAGATAAATTATTAAAGGTAATGCACTCGTGATAATTTTCATTCTATCTACATCCTGTGGAGAATATCTCAGAATTTTTTTCAAAATTTTTTTGATCAGTGCTTTCCGAGATAAGGGGGGGGGCAGCGGTTTTTTCGTCATTTTTTAAAAATAATACAAAAGAAAAGTGTCCGCAAGTATTAAATTATATATATTTTTGAGCTCGTGTTTTTACAAGCTTTCATTTGACACCCCACTCGATGACCTGGTAATGTTTTTTTTCATTTCCTAATTTCAACCCCAAGACTAACCTCTTAAGTCAATATTTAACTTTCAAAATTACGCGGCTCTGATGAGGCCATCAATTTTCTATATTAGTACCAAATTTCAACTTTGTATGTCAAATAATCTCGGAGAAAATTGGGTGTGACAGACAGACGGACAGATAGACAGACACCGAACACTAAAAAAAATGTATCTTAAGAATTCCATCATAGATGAAGCGTATGTTCAGTGCCGGTTTACTAAAGTGAATAGTGGAATAAATGCAATTAGCACATGATAGTAATATTAAGTTTAAGAATATTTTAGGCTGCAAACTGTTAATATTTGTGATTTTTAACTTAGGTTTACCTAAAAATTATTAAAGAGAAAAATCAACATTTGTATAAATTAATTAATAAAATGATTGTTTGTTGATATCAAAAATCTTTTGAGAAAAAGTATATTTATTATAGAGAGCAAAATTTCTTTAGTTTACTGCTTTTCATTTGCTTCTCTACCTTTGAAATTCATTCAAAGAAACTAGGCTCATTTTGTTAAAAACAACTTGAGGAAATACTAGTAATTTTCTAGAGGTAAAAAAAATTATTCTAATTGTTCAAGTATCCGAAATAATCCGAAATAAGCAAACTTTCGACCTTAAATATACTCAATAATTTAAGCTGAGAAATAATAATAAAGGTTATAATAATTTTTAGGGCCAGCTGAACAACTTATTGAACGCCAACATAAAGTAGGATATGATGTCACAACAGCCGAAGAACTACGAAGAGAGCATGAAGCTCTTGAACTTCAATGTTGGGAAACATATGGAACTTACGGCAGAACTTCTTCATAAAATTAATCAAATTGCTAAGAACGAAAATGATATTCTGACAATACAACATAAAGATCTAATCTCACAGAAAAAGAATTTATGGATTTCGTTTGTAAAAGTTTTGCACTAAGGTAAATATTGACTTGATTATTATTATATAACGTAGTCTAAAAAATCTTGGTTTTCTGGTTAAAATTTAGATTAGCAAAAAAGGCGATAACTCTTATAATGCCAGACATTTGTACGTGCCCATGCCAAGAACGTATCTTTGCACCCCATTTGTTAAATTTATCTCATAGATACCATAGTATGATATTAGTATCCTGTATTGAGAAAAATAAGTTTATTTACGTCGATACATTATTTATTATCCTTTTTAACTATTTACAGTTTTACTGCGGTATGATTGAGGTTCTAGTGTTTTTCCAAGTTATCAGGGAGTAAGTAAGTTTTAAACCTCTTATGGGTAAAGAAGTTTAAGTACTCGTGAGTAAAAAGTATGTAGTGCTAAAGTAGCACCAGCCGACACAAAAAAAGAGATTTTTAACCTCGCTCTGAGCAGCACTAGCAGAAAAAAGACAATACAAAATTTAAAAAAAAAACTTAAAACCGACTTAGGGTACAGTGATAATCCAATATTGAAAGAGTTTGTAATATATTACTACAGGAGAAATTGAATTCCTCAAAAATAACGAATCTAGAGAGTCTTGTAACACAAAACCCCCTGGTTAGGACGAACGGCCAGATTTATCAACTCCGGGGTCCTCTCCAACGGGACCTCCATTTCCATTCATCTACATTTCTGACACTTCCATAGCAATACTAGCATAGCAAAACTAGCAATCTATGCAGATGACACAGTATTCCAGGCAACACGCTGCAACCCCAAACAAATTACCACGCACCTCTAAAAGTACTCAAATACTTCAAGACTGTTTGCCCCCAAGATAAAATTTCTTCCAGATCGTCGTTAAGTTGAATGACTTTGTGCTGGTTGCGGATAATTGTCACATGAGTAGCCGATGTTCAGGTGTTCAAAGGGAATGAAGAGATAAGCGTGCTGCACCTGCAAAGCTGTAGATTAAATTCTTGGTTTATTTCCAAGCAGATCTTTAATGTAACTGAGAAAAAGAATAAGAGACAGTATGGTGCCCTGGGGCACACTGGCGTTAATAGTGAAGGTGTTAGAAAGAAATTCCGTTAACGACCACTCGTAAAGAACGCTCTTTTGAGGAAATATGAGAGCCATAAACAGTGTTTTTCAGATATACCAGAAGAGTTTTTCGCTTTAGTCAATAATCCATCGTGCCAAACACGATCAAATGCCTTAGATATACCAAGAGCAACCGCTCGAGATTCTCCAAAGTCGATTTTTATGGTTACCGTAGCCATATTGATGGTCGCGAATAATATTGAATCCTTCAAGAATATTTTAGAAAGATGCTGAGTTGACAGCCTTTTCTATTACATTCGATATTTTATTGCAAGCAGTGCGATTTGGTCGGTAGTTATTTGGCAAGGCAGCAGGAAGAAAAATATTCCCTTTCTGTAGGATTAGATGAAAAAGTCTACAGAAAAGTTGTGTTCCCTCGCTGCACTTTTTGAGTAATTATGGCAGGTATTCCGTCAGCGACTGAAGCTTCTTTGGTGTCTACCTTCATTAAAATATGTTTTATGATACGCTGTTTAAAGACAATTATCGGCATCCTTGACTTGCACTATGGTAATAGTAGGTGGTGTTGTTCCTCGGAAATCGACAGTAGAATGTGAAAACAAAGTGTTCAGCCGATAAGTTCACTTTCTTAACAGGTATTGTTGCAATAGAAATTATCTGGCCCTATGAGCGGTGGTATAGTAGATTTGGTCAAGTTGACTAAATGCCTTATCGACTGACCAAAAGGACCTAGAATTGTTGGCTGGGCAAGCAAGAACTTTGTTTCTAATTCGTTGATTGTATTAATCTGCTAATTCACACCATAATCCCTTCTCAAAAACTCTGTTATAAACTCACTAGTATTTGGTAGCCTTATCAATATACGATAAATATTTTTACCATATCTCCTTCACCCTTATATGTGTGGTATGATCATGTTGTAGGCATAGCAAGGAGAATTTCTCACAAACTGGGACTAATTATTTCAAACTAGAAAGCTTTACATTCCACAAACACTGTTAATTCTATACAAAGCTCAAATTCGACCAACGATGGAATATTACTTTCCATGTTTTTAGGGTTTTTCTCCCAAGCATCACACTGCATTTGTTCAGTTCTATTCAGAAGAGAGCTGTTCGCCTGACCAGGGACTCGGAACTAGCCTGCAACCTTGATTCATTTAAACATGCGAAAGAACGATTGATGACTTGAGTCTATTCTACAAATATTTTCATGGATGAATGTAGTCCGGGGGCTTAATTCGTCTCAGAATGATGCACGCTAGAAATACACGTTCACGCTAATACTTCACATCTACACTTGTATTACTGACTCCTTGTATAAACCCTTTTCAAGCAGTTCTTTTATATAGAGAACCTTTGGAATAATTTGCTCAGGACTGTGCTTTCCGACCTAGTACAAATTACAGCGACTCAAGGCACATAAAAACGTGAATCGCTTTTTTCGCCACATGTGTTACTCTTGTAGCGCTTTAGGGGCTCCCAGCAGCACGTATGCTTGGACCTATAAAAAATTACACTTTTGGATAAAAATTTGTCCATTTTTACAGAATCACACACAATCAGGAAAAATTTTGATTAGTCCCCCACCCCTTTCAATATCTTTCCTTGAACTAATATCGCCCCAAAAACAAAAAGTTCCTTCTGTATTTCAAATACAAAGTACAAATTTTGTAAATACAATATCTCAAGATTTATTATGGTGACAAATATATAGGTAGACCAGTGGGATCGGAAAAATGATATTTTTCGTAATCTGGGGATCATAAAATGTTTAGAAAAATAAAAATTTCATAGTAATCATTTTTTCACGAATAAAATACTTTCCTTACATAACGGAAATATTTTGAAGCTAATGTTCGACCAACTTTAATATTTCTTAAAAATTCTTCTTTAAAATATGATTAGCCAAATTAGTATGAAACATCTGTTTCAATGCTTATTTAACTAAAATTCATTGTTTTTTTTACAGATTAGAAAGAAGAAGAAAACGTACTTATTACATCCCTGAGATTCTTTAGACTGGTCTCAGAATACTTTGATAAAACTGGTGAAGTATTCGATTCATTGGTTATGGAAGCGACATTAATGATTTTGTAGTGCAGCTCTGAAATTGAAACAATTTTTTTTTTTACAAGAAAAATCAGTCTTATTTTAGGTAAAATACGTAATTTTTATTAAAACTGAAATACAGAAAATATTTAAAATGTTACATAGAGTACATATTTTTTCTTTAGTCAACCACAGTGTTGGGGAATTATATTACGTATATATAGCAAAATTAGTTAGAAACGCTTAGATCCTTGTTAGAGATCTCTGCTGGTGCCTCGTGCTAAAGAAGGCTAAACCCAGAAAGTAATTTTAGTTTTAACGTAACGAATATTACAAGCACCAAATTGTAGATATAAAGTAATTTCGAATATTTTTTTACTGAGCATAATGCGGAGGGTGGGCTCATGATGGCACAATATATAGAGTTCAGAAAAATTAGGCCATGGAATTAATGGAGAATATTAATACCATAAAAAGCTTGAAAAGAATTGTTAAGACTAAATAATGTTAGATACTTACCTAATGATATACAATGTCATAATGGAAGAATTGAAAGTCTGAAAGGAGTTAGCATATTAGACTAGAAAATACTTGTCCACATCAATTAGAGGCTGTAATTCTGTTAGTATCTCACACACAAAAAATACTAGACAGAGTATGCCGCTCATTAATATCGTTTTCCGCCGAGTCAATGATCCTATTAGAAACGGCAAAGAGTGCGGTGAGGATAAGCAGAAAATACTGGACAGAATTTCAACGCTAAAGAAAAAGACAAAGTGACCTTGTCCTGTGTCCCGTGCAGCGCCGCTAATAACCTGAACAAATTGCACGTAGCTTGACAGTAAAACTTGTCGCGGAATGCGTACCGGTGTTGCCGCTTATACTTGTTAATTTTTAATTCAGCTGTTTCTTACAAATGTAATGTTACTTAATCTCTTCTCTATTAGCTAAAACTATGCACGAGAAATTTTACTTCATCTGATTGGCGTTTTATTATATTCTGACAGACGGTGAACCATTGAATAGATTGAATTTTAGAAATTTTTGACAACACTTACATTTTTAATGTTTGATCGCGTTTACACGTGAGCCTTAGTTCATAGCATGAAGTTAGGTTATAAAGATTTAAATCTTATAGAAGTTTACAGCTATGAAAAGTTAACGTTGGTGTGAACATCAGAGAAAACTGTAACGGAAAAGAAATAAATATTAAGCAATGTTAGATAACTACTGAATTATATACATATGGCTTACTGAAAGAAGTAAGAGCCAAATGAGGAGTTTATCAATTTTAATATAGAAATTTTATTTACATGAATTAAACAGTGTAGTTATGAGTCTGGTAAAAGTTAGTAGCAACAAGATAAATGAGAGACACACTTAAATTTTAATAGAATAGAATAAATAGAATAAACAAATATATGATAGTTTAGGGAGATCCTAATCAGCATCTTGCGTACGGGACCGGAAACAATCGTTTCAGGAGTACAGTAGCGACCTAATGAAGTAGGAGCAAAAACGCACATTTCTAACGGACTTCTGGGGTGCAACTGAAATATACATAAGTAATATGTCCTCTTATCTTAAAGAACAACATAAATACATATTCGAAAATACTCAATGACAGCTATCTTTGATCAGCAGTTACTTTTCGATGACTAGAGAGATACATTAAAAAACTACGGAATGGAAGGTAGTTGTAAAAAATGTCTACACAAATTTTTAAATTAAACAGAATTAAATATTATACAACAGAATTGCTATAATTATAATAATATAAAAATGAAATACACAAATAACAATAATGAGATACCAAAAATTATAACAAATGAGGAAATTATAATAAGCACGTCAGAAGCAGAAGAAATTCAGGAAAAAATTTAGTAATATAATTTAAGTCTAAAAGTCTAGATAATTCTCAACCCAGTAAACTAAACATTGATGACCTGGCAGCGGAGGAATTTTTCACGAAAAAAAAGATCGTTTTCCTAGCACTCTAAAAAAACTTACATCCAATTTAATAAAAAATCGACCGGGGGTGGGGAGATATTTTTTACAAGAAACAACATCTACTTATATAAGAATTTTAAAAACTACACATCTAATTTAAAAAACTGATGGACAGGAGGATAGAGATGGGAAAGAAGCCCATGCCTACAATAAAACTCTAGAAACTTATACTTCATTTAAAAATCGAGAAGTGCGAAGAGAAGGATGAAAAGTTCTTACAAAAGAAAATCATAATATCTATTTATTTCCGTAAAGTTTCGATAGCAAATTCTGTCTTTCCTCAGTTTCAAATATCTAGATATCAGTCAAATCGTTATTAAATCTTGACTTTTTTTTTTAGGTACTACTGAATATATATTAACTTTCTTTTATTTAGGGCCAACAAACAATTCAATTATTGTCGGCTCTCCTAAAATAAATCGTTAATATAAATTGCTGCTAAAACAAGGTCAAGATTTAAGGATCGTTTATATGATTCTTAGATCTTTGAGCTTGAGAAAGACAAAAATTTACTGTCGAGAAACACAGCAAATTAAATATAGTACATGTATTTCCCTTTTTCAGGTGCTTTCATTTTATTTAACAAAATACAGAAAATCAAATATTTTAAAGATTATTATATATAATATATAATATATATATATATATATATATATATATATATATATATATTATATATATATATATATATACAGTCGAGAACACTATTTATAGTGAAACTCTATATAGTGAAAAACTCTTTATAGTGCAATTTTTTCAAGACCTAGAATAGTTTTATTATACATAGCAATATTTACGGATTTTTTCTTTATATAGTGAAAAACTTTCTGTAGTGAAATTTCGGTCAACATTTTGGTCTCTTTCACTATATAGAGTGTCGACTGTATATATATATATATATATTATATATTATATATATATATATATAATATATATATATATATATATATATATATATATATATATATAAATTATTTACACTTGTACCCGAGGATTTGTCCTTAAGAAACTACCATGAAAAGATAACCAACTTGACGGAGTATATCTGAGTCATCTCCGATTTGCGGATGACATTGTGTTGATATCAAGTGACATGAATTAACTGGAATCAATGCTTTGACAATTGAGTCGAAAACAAAAAATAATGAGCATAGAAGAGGACCCACATATATCGATTGAGAAAACAGGACATAAAAAATATTAGTGAATCCAACTATTTGGGCCATTCACTCACCCTAAGGAAAGAAAATCAGTACAGAGATGTTATCAAGCGAATAACAGCTCTCTTGGGGCAGCATTTGGGAGACTCTCCTTTGTGGCTGAGAGATAGCAGTATCCCGATTAATTTAAAAAAGGAAAGTTTTCTGTGTCTCTATTCTATTCGGAATGCAAGCAATTTTTCCTAACGCAGAAAACAGCGTCAATAGACTGAGAGTAATGCAGAGGGACAATGGAAAGGTCAATGTTGGGGTTGTCTCTGAGTGACAGAGTCCGAAATGAAGAGATTCATCGAAGAACAAGGGCTAGGGATATTATATGGAGGATTGCCGAGCTGAAGTGGGAATGGACTGGACATGTCGTAAGACAGCAGGATGAAAGATGACCACTGAAAATCATACAGTGGCCTATGTCCAGGATAGTGGACAAGTTAAGAGACTAAAGAAGAAGATGTATATATTTATATTTATATATATATATATATATATATATAATATATATATATATATATTATATATATAAATATATATTGACAAAAAGAGTCCATATAAATCTCTAAATTAATCATTGTTTCGTTAGAATGCAAACTTTTTCACATATTCAAATTTTAGATCATTTGCAAAAAAAATTAATTATTCTTGGATTCCTCATTCGAGACCTTATGCGACTGGGTTGGTAAATAAAAAATTATTGGCCACCAGCTCCACACTCCTAAATTACCATGATTACACTTTATGTCTAACTTTGTGCACAAATCTCAACTATACCAATATACAGTTTCAGTCCAGCATTCCATAACAGTAATAGCTAAATAGTTTAAACAGAGTTATTTTATGATTATTTACTTTCTTAATTTCACACAGGTTACTCAAAAAAGTTCTATAACTCTTATCTTTCCGCATAACCTTGTGTTCAAGAAAATTACCCAAAAAATTGCACCGTAAAAATAAAATATCGATACCGATATGCCTTCGAGAAAAATTATCACCTATTTAATCGAATGTGTGCAACAAATTTGCTTCATCTCTTCTTGGTAAGCTAAAGTGCTTACTTTTCTCTCCGTCACGAAGCGATGAGATTCAAAGCTGACGTATATTACATGTGTTCGCATTCAGTTGTTAGCAGTAATTGACAAATAATATACCAATTTAAGAACATGTTATACAAAGTAATATTTATTTTTCAGTCTATTGTAAACTTCGATTTGTATTGACAAATATTTCATGCGTATGAACCCTTCTGTGATGCAGCTGACTTCAAAAAAGATATAATTTTATAGTAGACATAAAAAAATACTATTTCATAGTTTTTTTTAATTTCGTTACACCTAATTTATAATCATTTTGAATTTATAAAAATGATTGCTTATTGTTATTCTTCGACTTCAAAAACTAGCCGATATGAATATTCGTAAAAATGTGTTATTACATCTTAAATAACGGCCAAGTGCAAGTCGGACTTACGCAATTAGTGTTTCATACGTTGATTGCTTTTAAAATAAAAAATTTTGTTATACGGAGGCATAAAATTGTGGAGAATATTCCAGAATCTTTTTTAAAATTTTTTGATCAGTACTTCTTCGAGATTAAGGGGGAGGACAGCGATTTTTCGCAATTTTTTTAAAATAATACAAAGGAAAGTGTGCGCAAGTATTACATGTATATATATTTTTGAACTCATGTTTTTTTTTTTTTTCAATTTTACCCCCCAAAATTAACCTTTCAAGCCAAAATTTAACTTTCAAGACTACACGGCTCTGAAGGGCCATCATTTCCTATTAGTGCCAATTTCAACTTTTTATGTCAAATAGTGTTCGGAGAAAATCGGATGTGACGAAGGACAGACGGACAGACACCGAAGTGATCGTAGAAGTGTTCCCTATGGAACACTAAAAAATAATTTATATTTTAATTTAAATTTTATAAAATCTATATTTTTAATTTAACAAGTGGAGTTTAAGTCAAAATATAAAACTATTCTTTTGAAACAGGGGAGAGTAAAGAATTGAACGAAGAGAGGTAAATATTTCTGCGGCAATTCATGGATATGTAACAATGACAATTTGCAATTATTTCCGCCAAGTTTCGACAACAAATTCTGTTTTTCTCAACCTCAACAATGTCTAGATATCATGTCAAATGATATTATAAATAATTCATAGATATATTATATATATATATATATATATATATATATATATACAGTAATACCCCGCTTAGCGCGACCCCGTTACGCGCGGTTTACACTAGTAACGCGAATTTCAAATTTCGCGCTCCATGTAGTCATTAACTTCTCTATGGTTCGCGGGGGGATCCCCGCTTTCTCTGAATTGATGTATTTTTCCGTAAAAAATAAGAGTATGTATTGCATAAAGTGTTCTTAGAATTAAAGTGATTGATTAAAATGATTTGTATTTTTTTGTATTAAAGTTTGACTATGTTTAATCATAAACCTCGAATATACGCGAATTTCAGTTAACGCGATTTTTTTCAGGAACGTATCCCTCGCGTTAAAGCGGGTATTACTGTATATATTATATATATTATATATATATATGATATATATATATATATATATATGTAATAGCGTCGTGGTGTCTGGACTTCTACGCCAGAGACCCGAGTTCGAATTTTGGCTCGGAAAAATAGAATAAATTATAGAAAATAATAATAATAATAAACAACTACTAAATTACAAACACATAATGGTGGGTTTCTCTCGGGAACGCAATGGCAAACTACCCTTAGTATCATACCTAGTACAAAAAACCTTCTCACTTTGACCGTTCGGAACCGGCATTAAACTGTAGGCCCCCTTTGTCTGTGGAAAATTTCAAAAGGCCACCAACCAGCCGGCAAAGGCGACGAGGGTCGCCTAACGTCCGTATCGGCTAATGGCACTTCAAGAAGAAGAAGATATATGATAATAATAAACAATGAGTTTTTAGGACACTATCAATATGTTTCATTTAATATCGTGCCTGGTTAAGGGGAACGACGACTTTTTAAACTTATCCCTTAAAAATAGATTTTGAAAAAAAATCTTTTATATCTTAGTACTCATACATTTTTGAAACATTTTATTAGAAATCCTTTCAATAACTGTAGAGTATAATTTTAGATTCCGTAGGAACAAGAAATACGAAAAGAAGGTGAAAAAACTCTCGGATATGCTTTCAATGTTCCCCCCCCCCCAATCCAATAAGGATGCATTAGGACAAGAAGTAGAAA